>JAGDYQ010000035.1:5204882-5386690 GCA_021962125.1 Bulinus truncatus
TAAAACTAAAACTAAAATTAGCAGCAAGACTAAAATTAGACGAAAACTGAAATTATTACAGAAAAAAACGAAATAAAAACTGAAACTAAAATATAGTGTTGCTTTCGTTCACGAAAACTAAAACTAAAACCTTCGTTAACGAAAATGTTGACTTTTCGTCAACGAGAACTAAAACTAAAATTAAAATTAGAAGCAAGACTAAAACTAGACGAAAACTAAAATTATTACAGAAAAAACGAAATAAAAACTGAAACTAAAATATAACCTGGGACTAAAACAACACTACGTCTTACCCGATTTGAGCAATAATGAAGTGATGTTGGTGGCATAGTTTGTGCCTCCATGACCCCATACCCCTTACACCTCGACCTAGTTACAAAAACATTTTTTAAAGCTTCTCTTTCAATAGCACAAAAAAGGTGATCGTAGAGATTGCAAGGGGGGGGGGGAGTGTGTAGCTGGGGAATGTTTAGAAATTCTTCAAAATATATAAACCACCGTAATGTATCAGTCAATATCTAATACTAAACTAACGTGACTTTTTTTTTTATTTGTCGTTGTTTTCGACGCCATTTTGACCAACCGGAAGATGCAATCCAAACAAACAACACCACAGTGCTTCCAACCGCTAATGTTGAGCGACTGAGGATCTCCAACACTGGGGTGGGAGGATGGGACATCTGATCACACTTACCCACTGATTACTGCAATCGTTATGTTTTAGGGCTGCACTCTTGTGGGGGGGGGAGGGGGCCTGATTGTCAAGCTGGCCTGAATAAAGAGTAAATTGACAGACGCCACCAGTTGAAATGACTCAACAAATGACTTAAATAATGACTCAAAAATGGCTCAACAATTAACTCAACAAATGAATCAACAAATGACTCAACAAATGACTATCAACAAATGACTATCAACAAATGACTATCAACAAATGGCTTAACTAATGACTCAAAAAATGGCTCAACAAATGACTCAATGACTGGGGTTGTCAAAGTTTGTTTTGTGCTCAAGACCTGCCTGGTGGCATACAGTTTCTGTGTTTTGAGCCTCTAATTAAAGCAGTTTGGAAAACTAGATTAGACCCACCGGATAACACATTTGAATTGTATGTTGTACGTTGTTCATGCACTGCTTTCTAGTGCTCAATTATGTTTTTGATGTAGATTCTGAAGACCGGAAAGACATAAGAACAATAAATTCTTGCTATACGTGTCATTGTAGTTTCAGCGATATGTAAACAAATTAATAAGTGGATATGTCATTAACGAAGACGATTAATTTGTAGGACTGCGTAATTCAGAAAAAAAGTGTGACAGATTACTTGACCTATTAGAAGTTTGTAATTTACTAGTAAACAAAGGCCCGGTATCCGGACCGTCTGGTTGGCACGCAGTTGGAGTTGAAAATGATTATATATATATATATATATATATATATATATATATATATATATTAGGGTGATTAAAAAAATGAAGTTTTGAATTTTTCATGGGGCACCATCTAAAAATGTTCCAATATATGAAAAAATAAACCAGTAAAAGTTTTATTGATTTTGACACATGTTGAATGGTTGCTACCCAGGGGTTTTTTTGCCATGTAGCGCGCCGGATCTGCGATCCGGCACCTCTGAAATGCAACCCGGCACCTCTTATAGTTTTCTTCATTTGGTAAAATGTTAAAAACTTCAGAGACCCACCACCTCTTATTGAAGAGACCCACCACCTCTTATTGAGCAAAAAAACCCCTGTTGCTACCACATTGTGAATTTTACACATTTCAGTTATTTTACCCCTTGTTGGTAATAACGTGACTGCCTGACTGATTATACCCAAAACATATCATTAATTGTGTGAAATGATGAAGATACAATGCCACCCTTATTTATTTCAGTTAATTTTAATCTTTGCTTTTAATTATTCTTTGTTACATTTTTTTGTCTAATTTCTTTGGCCGCGTTTACACAAAATCAATATTATAATATCACTCAGTTAAATGTTTGTATTTTATCTCTTAAAATCGTTTCAACTAGTTTAATGAAGATGTCCAATAGTAGAGCAAGTGGAGTAAAGCCTGTAACCAGGAAACAGACTGAAGTTTGGCTTGTTGGTCAGCTGTCATCCAAGCTGTCTGCTACTAAGCTGCCATCAAAAAAAGAAGTTCTTTCACTGTTTTTTTTACTACAAACAAAATGAGAACAAAACTGTGAGAGATGCATGTCAAGCAACTGCAGTTGATATTTTGGATGTTTGGGCAAATGCTCACATTCCTACAAGGTTGAAAAAACATATTGTCGACAAGGTTGAAGGCATGTTCCGTGAATGGGAGAAACGCAAAAAAACACAAAGAAAATAAAGCAAAAAGGTCAGAGGGATTACAACAAAAAGAAAAGGACAGGAAAGCCGATTTTGAAGATTTATTTGATGTAGCACATGCAGATGCGATGGAATTAATAAGCATTGAAGAAGATAAAGAATTTCTTAAAGCACAACGTCAACAAGAACGCCCAGGGAAAATGAGCTCTGTAGATACTGTCTTGTTAAAAAAGGTGCCATTGTCACAAAATCGACTTGAAGACAAGGAGAAACGTCAAAAACAAGAAGAAAACAGAACAGATCGTGATGAAAAAGCTGTTCTAATTTTATCATCATCTTCTTCTGATGCTGAAAAAGAAACAGAAGAGGAAGATGATGAACCTTCTACATCAGCTCACTGCATCAACACTTCAAAATTAAGGACAACATTGTAAAGAAAACTAGACTAAATTTGTTTGATAGAAAAATAACAATGAGTCTTGATGTAGCTACAATCAATAACCGTGGAGCTGCAGTAGTTCTGACACCAATATTACAGCGTCTAGGATATGATCCACAGAACTATAATATCAGTTATTCTTCCATCCACCGCAAACGAATGAAACTCAGACAGTCAACAGCTCTATGCCTATGGATAATCAATATGATTTTTTAAATAATCATCTTCTGCTTCTACACTAGGTTCCTTATAAAGTTCGCATATTTTCTGTAGTTTTCGATGTACTGGTCGAAAAAGTAAAGATGTAAAACATGAATTCGTATTTTCAGTAATGCTAACCTATGCATGCAGTGGCATAGCTAGCTTAACTCGCACCCGGGGCACAATACCTTTTTAGCGCTCTCCACCAATTCGAAAACCATATAATATTATATAGTAAATATACCACATGGCGCCCCTTTGTAAGTAGCAGGGGTGGGGTGTCGGACAAAATATTGGCCGACACCGACACCGGTGTCAGCATTCCATCAACCGCCGACACCGACCCTGGGGGGGGGGGGCAAAGGGAGATGATTGTGTATTTTTTTTCACAGTATATATCTCATACTATATATATAAAGATGCACGTCAAATTGTATATTTAGTCTTCTTGGTTCTACAACCCATTTATGGCCCTGACCTGCCATACTACCCTTCTCCACTTTTCCCGACCCATGGTCTTCTTTCTCCACTCTCTCACTCCTATGGCTTTAAGGTCTTTCTCCACTTCCTCCAACCATCTGCTTCTTGGTAGGCCTTTTCTCATTGGGTGTTACCTTATATTTTTTTATTTAATGTATACTTTTAATAAACAATATATACTTTTTCTGGTTAAATATTTTGAGCTTTGGTGAAGTATATTTGTTTAATATATATTTACTTTTGTTACTGATTCCTTATAAAAGTCAATGTATACTTATAATCAAAATCGGGAAAAAATGTTTTAATAAGCATATATTGAATGCAGTACTTGGTGAAAAATAAAGAAAATATACACATTTGGGCAGGGTCAGCATAATAACTTTTTGGACGCACTTGCAAAACTTATTTATCCCCAACCACATCCCATTTTTAATTGCGAGAATTGCTAGCTAATTCTAAGTCAATAGCGTAAAGTGTTTTAAGCTGTATTTTAAATTGACTGAATATGTTTACTTCGATCATTTGACTTTTGAATGCTACTAAAGTAAAACTGTTACAGGTTCGCGATTGATCATATTTTTTTTTTCAGTACCCTACTGGTACTATTGCCTTTTCTCAATCAGCTGTTTACCACGTAAAAGAAATACTGACAGTATACCAACACCCTACAGTGTATAATCAAATCGACTGATAATATTCGTGCACATATTATGCAACTTTAAAGTTTAATACAAGTTTGATATACTTGTACATTTGCAACGTTTTCCTATCTTTCCTATTCATTATCTGGAAGTTGCCGCTCTAAAGTAAAACCTAACTGTCCGACAGCCTGGGCACCCACAAACACAGTGGTCCCCAATCCCCAGTACCGGTCCGTGGATCAAACGGAACTGGGCCGCCCAAGAAACATTAAATTATTTCCTTTTTATTTATTGTAGTGTATTTCTCTCATGATAGTGCGACACCTGCCCCTCTCAGGCCGCGGTAAAACTGTCAAATGTTGACCGGTGCGGCGAGTAAAAGGTTAGGTACCACTGCACTAACACACACACACCACTTCTATGGTACCGGTAGCTTTTATTTTGTTTTTTGTTTAAACAAAATAAAAATAGCCTTTGTATCTTACTAAGCTGCTCTTTCAAAGCAAATTTGTCGGCATTTTTATTTTCCGACCTCACCATGAATATTTCTAATTTTATAGATGAATATAAAAAAAACTTAAAGAAGGTATACTTATGTCGTAGAGTGCATTGTGTGGGCCTAATTTGTAGTGTAAATAACAAAAGTAAATTAAAAAAAATCCCTAACTGTGCAGTTAAATGTGTTTATTTAAATAATTATGCACAGGGCGCATTTACATGTATGTAAGCTCACATAAAGTGTTATAAACACCCCAGTGATCTGCTCTTGGTCCATTCTTTCAATCAAATTTAAGAACCTATTGTGGTTCTTCAGTAGTTATAAATTTACATCCCTGATCTGCGATTTTGCAGCATGTCCATTGCGATGAAAAAAAAAAGTTATCAGTTGTACATGTAACATTGAAAGTTCACAAAAAATACTAGATATGGACATCAAGAGTAGCTACAGTGAATACATTGAAGTAACAAGAGTGTATGGTTTACTTCAAGATATGCCACTGTCATAGATTGGTTTTTGGTATATTAGTAGTATGTAAAGTTTATGTATATATATTTATGGTACTTCTGTTCTTTGGTAGCTGCAAATATATTTCAGTCTCTTCAGAGCGTATGTTTTAACCAACTTGACTTGAGCGTGCATATAAATATATTTAAAGACGAACTATATGTAAAAAGCACTGAGCAAACTTCTACGAATACATTTACATATATTTATTTTCATATGAAGGAACTTCTTACTTTCTATTGTACAATAAAATTGATGTGATAAAATATATTCTTACACTAACAAGGTCTCAGTCCGTCCTCTCCATTATCGTCTGCCCTAATCATTATTTAATATTTCTTCACTTCCGCTAAACTAAGTGGCCAGATAATTCAATCCATCTCTGTGCCAAATAACATTATTCTAGCCTAACCTGGTTATTACAGCCACAGTATGCGCGAAGTTATTTTTTATAGTAAACCTGAAGCGGCCAATTCGCTACTTTTAATAAGTTTTATTTATGTGTAGGCTTATGCTCAAATATTGGTCAAGATTATTATTAACGATTGCCTAAGTCAGCAAGTCACTGCAAAGTACAGAAATATCCAACAACACTAGAGCAATGATGCTTGGAAGTTTATAAGTGGTCATTCAGAGAATGCAGAATGCTGAAATAAAATCACGGCAAGGGCTACAGACAATCATAAAAGATGGTTGTTCCAGACCGATTTTTTTAGAAAAGAGAGAGACGTATGAAGACACTACATACTTCACAGTTAATAGAGGAAGGAATCGTTATTCTACACCCGAATTAAACCTGAAATACGTATTGAAAATGTTTGTATTATAATAGGTGGGGGGGGCGCCTCAACAGCTCCAGCTACGGACTGGGCTTTAATGTAGTGCCATTGTGACGTAGATTGGTAATGTTTCACTCTGGCTGAGAGAAATTAAGCTGTGGAGAGTGTGATCATTCTTTGAAGTTCTAAAAGACTTGAATAGGTTTGTTTGTAATCTTTCTCCAACCTGGATATTGATAGAGAGACGCAAACTAAAAATTTCTCTTGATTTACAATGATTGAGTGAATAACAGAGTGAACATAGCCAGTAGCCTTCCTATCTGCTTTCAGTCACAATTCTGTTAATGTTGACAAGTTGTTGTAATGAGGAGAATCTCGCTTTGGAAAATAATACATTTGTTGATAAACAGATTTACCAAGTATTTATTTAAAAAGAAAAGAAGAACTTGATAAAACTTTAAATTAAAGATTGGCTAAGAACTATCTGACGTTGTTCTGGATTATTTAATTAAAGTTCTAGTATTTTTTTTTGGGGGGGGGGAGTTTTTGCGCCGACACCAACGACACCGACACCGGCTCCCCAGCCCTGCAATAGCCGATAGCAATGGAGAATTTAGTCTTAACCTAGACTTCGTGCATAGTAACAACCGCAGCTATCTCATCTCTATAACTGGGGCGCTTTGCCATACGACCGTCCGTCACTTTTTCATAATATACTCTAGTTATAATATATTGATGACACCACGCAAACATCACACAGGTGCCCGTATTAAGAAAATAAAAAAAAATTGAAAAAAATAAACTGTTAGCACTCACGAACAAATTACTCGCCCGAGTTTCCAACTTTGAGTTGGCACTAAAAATATATATTGTAGTCTATATTTGTGTATCTTCTATGTTTAAAAAAAATATCTCCATTCAGGACTTTATCACTAATTATTATGAAACCAATGTTGCAATATTAAAACTGTGTATACTTTATATTAAAAGAAAATAATAATAAAAATAAATAAATAAAACTGCAGCGACTATTGTAGATCATTTTATGTTATCCCATTTTGTAAGTGAAATTAAAATAATGACATACCTGAGCTGCCAACTTGACATAAACAATAAGAAGTAGCGAGAAATAGTAGGAACGGTTGCAAATTAAATACATATTTCAATGATCTTGTATCTTCAGCTCGTTTATGAACGTTTTGAAAAGATATTTGATGTATGTATTTTATTTATGTATATTCACGTAATTATATAGTCTATGATTGGTTTTGTTACACGAAATGTAAAAAATAAAAAAAAAATATTAATATTGAAATGCTCGCAATGAAAAGCAAACATCAAATCAATAAAAACTCGTGAAATCATTAGTCGAAGCGAAACCTATGTTGGTGTCCGTTACATAGGCCTATCAACAGATACATAGGTTGCAAATAAAACTCTGTGTCTGTCTGTACATCGCTTATCAGCAACTTCTGTGTCATCTAGCTGTTTCTCTCCGTCGGCCGTTATTTTTTTCCCAAATTTACAGAAGTATATTTTTATCAAGTATGTCTATGTCTACCTCAATCCTTTGAGACGGACAGACGGTACTTTTCTTATAAAGAAGATATAGTTGTTATTGCTATTAAGGAGGAATTAATTGAAGAATTAATCAATCGGTGTGGTGTTGAATAATAATATGTACGAAACAAGGCAATCGATGTAATTTTTTCTGCACATGAATATTCATTTATTATTTTTTTAAATCTTTAAACTGCATGTAGTAAACGTTATTTAAATCTTGGAACTTTAGTCATTCCTGGTGTTATGTCTGTGAGTGAAGATTTGCAACTAAACTGAACGATACCACAAATCAACAGAAATAAAGACAACAGCAGAACAGAGCTTTATTTTTAAAAATGGCTGTGTTTTTATTTTGTATACCAGTGTACCCGGCGTTGCCCGGTAAGTCGGGAGTCCAAACGTAACACTTGAAACATTTCTAACACACCATTTAACACGGATCCCTGATCCACATTTAAAATAAAAGTAACAAATGTTTCTAACAAACGCGCGGTTGTTCCAAGTCCTATTGGGCTTCTTTCTTACACTGTGACTTCGATACAATTAGGCATACACCACCCTATCAATATTATTATTATACTCTTCCAGGCCCGTAGCGTGCGGCGAGCCAGGGGGGCCGGCCTCCCCCGTGTTTTGTCTGCCCCCCGCTTATTTGTTCTACTTAGTAAAATGTATTACCTGCCCCCCTGCTATAGCCTTGCCCCTGCTGTAGAATGCCTGGCCCCTGCTGTAGAATGCCTGGCCCCTGCTGTAAAATTTTCACGCTACGGTGCTGTACTCTTCTCTCGACCGCCATACTGTGTCTCGCTATTTGGAACAACGAAAAGCCAAATACGCAGACACGACGAACAACGCGAGTTGTGAACATTGTTAAATGCGTTTTGCTTGCTCTGGCGTATTCGGGAATTCCGCAAAGGCTACTTTACACGCTCAATTCGGGTTCTTTCTTTTTATCTTAGACGCTGTCCTTTTACATATATAGATTTTTATTTGCTGTCTCTCGGCGATAGTGAAAATGAAAGTTGTGCTTAAAAAAACGAAGTGGCTACGGTACCATAAAGCACCATTATATTAGGGTTAGGAATATGGCTGGTGCCCGTATTTTTTTCGGGTACCAGCAATAATATTAGGGTTAGGTGTGCTTGAGTGGGACAGAGTGAAAGGGTATTGTGTGCCAACCACATCCGTCACCACTGCCAGCTGTGAATACTGCGGTCTCGACGGGATTGAAGTAATATTATTTTTTTAATTGAATGTAAAATATAATCTACACAACGATTCTACCTTCCCGCGACCCAGCATGAGGGGGGGCACATTTTTTTTTACATTAAATATTATGTACATTATCTTATTTCATGTCAAAATGCAGGGGCCCCCAAAGAGGCCAAGTCCCACGGGCCCTCAAATCCCTAGGTTCGGCACTATCGGGTTGGCAATATTTTCTGAGTTAATTCTCAGTACCATATATTGTACAATGCTACAATGTGTATAACAGTAAATAAACCACCTGCTAAACATGTAGCCGAAACGGCACTCACTCACGTCTCTCTTTTTTTGTCGAAATACGTCATGTTGAAAATGATAAAACACAAAATAAAAAAACTGTTTTGAAAAGAGCCCATCACAATATTATGAATGAATTAAGATTTATCAATGATAAGGTGTTGTGTGTGGAAATTACAGGGTTGTTAACAATACTCTTAAATTGTATCGTCAATACCGATACCAATACTTCATGAAAATAGTATCGCCAATACCAATACAAATACTCAAGCAAAAATGTATTGCCAAAATCGATACCAATACAATACCAATACTTTTGAGAACAAGAAAATATTTTTTATTTAAAATATAATGAGTGCAAGTTTTTCAAAAAAAGTAAAAACAATAATATACAATGTCAAAGCACAATTTTAATGCTAATCACTTCACCACTTGGCAGCACATAAGGAGATCATCATTTCAAAATAATCATTGCTTAGCCTAGAAAATAATGGCATAAAACACGCCCAATGAAACCAATCGCTCAACTGCAGCACTAGCCTAAGGCCAGTGTTCAGTTGTAGGTGTAGTTTCTCAATGCTTGGGTAGGGTGCTAATGACAGCATTTCTGATAGGCTATCTTCAAGATATCTGTCTACTTCATCAGAGCTGTCACTATTAAACAATTCGTCCTGGTTCTGCCGACTGTACTGAAGCTGCACCTCCCTGCCGAGTAAGTTGAATTGGTACTACACTCAGTGCACTGCAGGCACGCTTTAAGGTTTGTACAACTTTAGCCTTGTGATCCAAGTTGTATTGGTGGGGAGGTGGGTGGTGTTAATATTGGTAGGGTTGATGGCTATGATTACTAGCAGAGATTGAATTTATAGAGATTGCTTTTTAAAAAGGTATCAAAATCGTTATTGTTTTTCTGCAAATAGCTAATAGTGGCAATAGAAAAGTATCGGTATCGAGTATCGAAAATATTTCGTTTAAAATGTATCGGCGATACACAAATCAATACTTGATACAAAAAGGATCGGCAATACAGCAACCAATACTAAAAAAGTATCGCCGATACTGTATTGGCTGATACCGATACTTCGATACTAACAACCCTGGGAAATTATATATAGTTGGACGTTAGATTCAGAGTTTTCTACCATCACTGTGAGAGCGTACTTTTTGTAGCTAACACAAGTGTCAGCCATTTCAACATAAAGTCATTAGCCGTTTGTAGAAAAATAGTGTAGTATTTGATGACAACAACAGCTTCCATGACGTCATTCCTCCATAGCGTTGTATTTTATTCTGAGTTCTACTTGTAAAAAATGACGTATACTGCAACCAAGGAGGCTAGAATACTGGAGGCGGCATGACGTCTCTAGGCTGAAGCCAGTTGGCTGAGCTTATCACCATATTGTTCGACTCAAAACATTGGTAGCTGTGTAGTGTGTATGTTATATTATTGTAGCCACTATTTTGAACGTTATAAAACACTGCGTTATAATTTAAAAAAAAACGTAATAAATTCCCACTTTGTACACAATGACGACAAGAAAACGGGATATCGCTTCATCGGTTAGTCACTATAATAATAATGCTAATTAGCTAATTAGTTTGTGCTTAATACTGTCACTGTAAGGCAGTGATGTCGTGATATGCAATAAACATCTAGATGATGACACAATGCCGTTGGCAAAAAGAGAGCCTAACGTTTATGATTGTTGCCGTCAACGGTTCATTTAAATTGCCTGTTGGCTATTTTTTAACAGATGGATTAGGTGGCATTGAGAGGGCAAGTCTTGTGCGAGAGTGCATAACAAGAGCTTATGATATTGGTGTTACAGTTGCTTTTTTGACTTTTCACCATGGCCATGGTAAAAAAAATCTTGGGTGTAATCTTGATGCTACCGGTTATCAATTCAAAAGTTATTTTAAGCATCCAACTACTTATCTAAATATTGCTGTATATTTAGATCCATGCCACATGATGAAGAATGTACGTAATACTTTAGGGAACAAAAAAATCGCTCGTTGATGGTGATGGTAATTTTATCAAATGGGATTACATTGAACAATTGCATAAGATTCATGAAAATGAAGGGTTGCATTTTGGTAATAAATTGCGGTCATCACACATCATGTGGCAGAAAATCAAAATGAATGTGAGATTAGCAGCACAGCTATTCAGTGAGTATCTGTGTCTTCACTTGAGTTAAGTTTAAGAGAAAAAGTGCCAGGATATGAAGGTTGTGAGCCAACTATCAAGTCTATCCTTTTTTTCAATTCCTTGTTCGACATATTTGACCTCACGAAACCTGAACGGTATAGGTTATCGTAGTCCTTTGAGCATCTCAAATATTGATACGGTGCAATGCGAAGACATGCATAGCTGGTTTACGTGAATCGCTAAATGGCAGGCTCATGTTTGATTCTTGTCGCAAAACCTGCTTTATTGGCTTTTATATGTGCATCTATAGTTTGTTGCTATTGTTTGATTTACTGATTGCTTAGAAATGCTCTGAAAGGCAATAGTGACAGGATTGTCGTAGTCTAATTTACGTTGCTTAGGTTGTACAATACTACTTTTAAAAAAATCAAAATAAAATAAAATCAATTATACTTAACCATCAACATAAAAACGTAAGAGAATAGAAATTATTAATTGATATTGATTTGGCTGAAATTAAATTACACCATTCTATATCATGGATCTATGTTCTATATTAGAAATTGAAAAAAAAAAATAGATAAAAAACTTAAAAAAAACGAGAAATAAAAACTACGAGAAAATTAACTTCGAGTCATGAAAAGAAAAAGTTGCCGCATGATATTTTATCCCTTCCTTAAAAGTAAAAATGAAATTATAATGGTTACTTATAGTTGACTTGACTGAGCAATGTAAACTCAATCTATTGAAACCAATAACTTGCTGTTTCAATTATAAATTGTTTTACCAATGATTTAAAGTCACATAGATTATTTATATCTCTCTGAGTGTCACTATCTGTGGCCTTTTAATTTTAATTTTTTCGTACATATTTAAAAAACAATGAAATGAGAAATAACTACCAAAGATCAGTTAATGGGTGTGTTACAACCAATGTTTACTAAAGATCAGTTAATGGGTGTGTTACAACCAATGTTTACTAAAGATCAGTTAATGGGTGTGTTACAACGAATGTTTACTAAAGATCAGTTAATGGGTGTGTTACAACCAATGTTTACTAAATATCAGTTAATGGGTGTGTTACAACCAATGTTTACTAAAGATCAGTTAATGGGTGTGTTACAACCAATGTTTACCAAAGATCAGTTTATGGGTATGTTACAACTAATGTTTACCAAAAGACTGTTATGGGTACAGTTATGAACCAATGCTTACCAAAGATCAAAGTTTATGGGTGTGTTACAACAAATGTTTACTAAAGATCAGTTAATGGGTGTTTACAACCAATGCTTCATTAAAGATCAGTTAATGGGTGTGTTACAACCAATGTTTACTAAAGATCAGTTAATGGGTGTGTTACAACTAATGTTTACCAAAGATCAGTTAATGGTTCTGTTACAACAAATGTTTACTAAAGACAGTTAATGGGTGTATGTTACAACTAATGTTTACTAAAGATCACTTAATGGGGTGTGTTACAACTAATGTTTACAAAGATCAGTTAATGGGTGTGTTACATCCAATGTTTACCAAAGATCAGTTAATGGGTGTGTTACAACCAATGTTTACCAAAGATTAGTTTATGGTAATGTTACAACTAATGTTTACCAAAGATCAGTTTATGGGTATGTTACAAGAATGTTTACCAAAGATCATGGGTGGAATGGCAACTAATGTTTACTATAGATCGTTAATGGGTGTGTTACAACTAATGTTTACTAAAGATCTTTTAATGGATAGGTTACAACTAATGTTTACCAAAGATCAGTTAATGGGTGTGTTACAACCAGCTGTTTACTTAAGATCGGTTAATGGGTGGGTTACAACCAATATTTACCAAAGATCAGTTAATGGGTGTGTTACAACTAATGTTTACTAAAAACAGTTAATTTGTGTGTTGCAACTAATGTTTACTAAAGATCAGTTAATGGGGTTTGTTACAACTAAAGTTTACCAAAAATCAGTAATGGGTGTATTACAACTCATGTTTACCAAAGATCATTAATGGGTGTGTTAGAACTAATGTTTACTAAAGATCAACTTAATGGGTATGATACAACAACATTTACTAAAGATCAGTTAATGGGTACAATACAACTAATGTTTACCAAAGATCAGTTAATGGGTGTGTCACAACTAATGTTTACTAAAGATCAGTAATGGATTGTTACAACTAATGTTTACTTAAGAAAAGTTAAAGGTGGTTACAACTAATGTTTATCAAAGATCAGTTAATGGGTGTGTTACAGCCAATGTTTACCAAAGATCAGTTTATGGGTTTTACAACTAATGTAAAATAAAGGTCAGTTAACGGATATATTAATAATCAATTGTTTGATGGGCTGTTTAATGTCTTAATAAAATGTATTTGTATGAGTGTACTAATAAAAAATAATCCAAGGGATCAATGGGAATGTCAGTTTCTACAGAAGTTGGGAATGAATACAAAAGAGGATTTGGGGATGGGATGGAATGATTTTTACCACAAATGAAAACATTCGCCGTATTACATCTAATGGAAGTACGAGCTGAGAGTAGATTTTGAGTTTAACCAAAGTATATTATGCCAATACTCCAAAGTAAATATACCTAACGAGTGTGATGGCTTAGGTTATTAGTGAGTGGATATTCTGGAAATGCTTAGACAGTATTGCCTTTCACAAAATGGTATGAAATTTACAACCTCGACAGAGACAGGATAGTGTTGCTGAAAATTGTGCTGTACAGTATCTGAAGGTGGTTGGTGGTATAACTATTGTCATCATTCAAATTCCCAATTGATCTTGGGGGAATACGAATATGGCAAAAGTTTGAACTGGAATGTACCATTTGATATTACATTTAAGCTACAATGACTGAAATGAAAATAAGAAAATTATAAATTAGCTTATTGATCTTATATTTTTAAATAGATTTAAAAGAATTATTTGTACATGTATATTAAAATAATGTGCAAAAAATGCATTCTTTTTATGCTATTTATATAACTTATATAACATATGTCAATAAATTAAACCACAAGATAAAATAAAAAATGGAAATTCTTTGAAGCAAACCAACCCAAGACAGCTAAGTACATTTTAACCCGGGGTCATGTCAAGTACTCAGGTTACCCTATTTTCAGAAACACTTTCAATGTTGCAGTGTGGGCCCACGAGAATATAAAGATCCCATGTTACCTATGAGAGCTATAAAAAATACATTAAATTGACAACAAATGAAATCTTATATTAAATTTGGTTATTAGCAGTAAGTAATTGAAGCCCAAACAGCTCTAAAGTGAATAGTTTGACTTTCCATAATAACGAATCTTTTGCATGTTGGGTCAAGTAAGGTAACAGGGGAGAAATCACGAATAAGGATTGATCTTAACCCATTTTAAATCTTCAGAAGTGTGACCCTCAGGTACCAGGCAAAACAGGAATCAATTTAAAGCAATTTACTTTTCCAAACGGGTCTCATAATGTGTTCAAGTTTCACTAAGTAATAGTGTTTTCATCACTTGTCCGTAAAATGTTATTTCATTACAGGCATACAACGGCAGGGCTGGGGAGGAGCGCTACTTAACAGGGTGTCGGTGTCGGTGTTGTTGAGCGGTGGTGTCGGTAGTTTTGCCGGTGTCGGTGTCGGCATTTGTACTTTGCCCGGTGTCGGTGTCGGCATTTGTACTTGTCCGGAGTCGGTTCGGTGTCGGCGCAAAAACTTCCCCCCCAAAAAAATACTAGAACTTTAATTAAATAATCCAGAACAACGTCAGATAGTTCTTAGCCAATCTTTAATTTAAAGTTTTCTTAAGTTCTTCTTTTCTTTTTAAATAAATACTTGGTAAATCTGTTTATCAACAAATGTATTATTTTCCAAAGCGAGATTCTCTACATTACAACAACTTGTCAACATTAACAGAATTGTGACTGAAAGCAGATAGGAAGGCTACTGGCTATGTTCACTCTGTTATTCACTCAATCATTGTAAATCATGAGAAATTTTTAGTTTGCATCTCTCTATCAATATCCATGTTGGAGAAAGATTACACACAAACCTATTCAAGTCTTTTAGAACTTCAAAGAATGATCACACTCTCCACAGCTTAATTTCTCTCAGCCAGAATGAAACATTACCAATCTACGTCACAATGGCACTACATTAAAGCCCAGTCCGTAGATGGAGCCCTTTGAGACCCCCCACCACCTATTACAATACAAACATTTTCAATACATATTTCAGGTTTAATTAGGGTGTAAAATAACGATTCCTTCCTCTATTAACTGTTAAGTATGTAGTCTCGTAAAACGTCTCTCTCTCTCGATTCCTTAAAAAAAGATCTGGAACAACCATCTTTTATCATTGTCTGTAGCCCTTGCCGTGATTTTATTTCAGCATTCTGCATTCTCTGAATGGCCACTTATAAACTTCCAAGCATCATTGCTCTAGTGTTGTTGGATATGTCTGTACTTTGCAGTGACTTGCTGACTTAGGCAATCGTTAATAATAATCTTGACCAATATTTGAGCATAAGCCTACACATAAATGAGAACTTATTAAAAGTAGCGAATTGGCCGCTTCAGGTTTACTATAAAAATAACATCCCGCATACTGTGGCATATCTTGAAGTAAACCATACACTTTTGTTACTTCAATGTATTCACTGCAGCTACTCTTGATGTCCATATCTAGTATTTTTCGTGACCTTTCAATGTTACATGTACAACTGATAACTTTTTTTTTCATCGTAATGGACATGCTGCAAAATCGCAGATCAGGGATGTAAATTTATAACTACTGAAGAACCACAATAGGTTCTTAAATTTGATTGAAGGGCTGGACCAAGAGCAGATCACTGGGGTGTTTATAATACTTTATATGAGCCAACATAAAGGTAAATGCGCCCTGTGCATAATTATTTAAATAAACACATTTAACTGCACAGTTCGGGATTTTTTAAAATTTACTTTTGTTATTTATCAATTACACTACAAATTAGGCCCATACAATGCATGCTGCAACATAATTATACCTTCTTTAAGTTTTTTTTTATATTCATCTATAAAATTAGGTATATTCATGGTGAGGTCGGAAAATAAAAATGCCGACAAACTTGCTTTGAAAGAGCAGCTTAGTAAGATACAAAGGCAATTTTTATTTTGTTCAAACAAAATAAAAGCTACCGGTACCATAGAAGTGGTGTGTGTGTTAGTGCAGTGGTCCCTAACCTTTTTCTCGCCACAGACCGGTCGACATTTGATAATTTCACCGCGGCCCGAGAGGGGTAGGTGTCGCACTATCCTGAGAGAAATACACTACAATAAATAAAAAGGAAATAATTTAATGTTTCTTGGGCGGCCCAGTGCCATTTGATCCACGGACCGGTACTGGGGATTGGGGACCACTGTGTTTGTGGGTGCCCAGGCAGTCGGACAGTTTGGTTATACTTTAGAGCGGCAACTTCCATGAATAGGAAAGATAGGAAAACGTTGCAAATGTACCAGTATATCAAACTTGTATTAAACTTTATAGTTGCATAATATGTGCACGAATATTACCAGTCGATTTGATTATACACTGTAGGATGTTGGTATACTGTCAATATTTCTTTTACGTTGTAAACAACTGATTGAGAAAAGGCAATAGTACCAGTACGGTACTGAAAAAAATATGATCAATCGCGAAACTGTATCAGTTTTACTTTAGTAGCATTCAAAAGTCAAATGATCGAAGTAAATATATTCAGTCAATTTAAAATACAGCTTAAAACACTTCACGCTATAGACTTAGAATTAGCTAGCGATTCTCGCAATTAAAAATGGGATGTGGTTAGTGATAAATAAGTTTTGCAAGTGCGTCCAAAAGTTATTATGCTGACCCTGCCCAAATGTGTATATTTTCTTTATTTTTCATCAAATACTGCATTCAATAAATGCTTATTGAAACATTTTTTTCCTATTTTGATTAAAAGTATACATTGATTTTATAAGGAATCAGTAACAAAAGTAAATATATATTAAACAAATATACTTCACCAAAGCTCAAAATATTTAACCAGAAAAAGTATATATTGTTTATTAAAAGTATACATTAAATAAAAAAAAATATCGATAAAGTATAAATATACAATTTCAGCAAACAAGCAGAAAATATGCTAGCACTTGGGAAAGGAAAATATTTAGGAAATTAACGAGTGGAGAAGTAGAACCAATACAGAGCTGTACAATCTGTACGAAGAACCAAATATAACAGCTGAAATCAAAATGGATAGATTGAGGTGGCAGGCACATAGAAAGAATGAAAACAACAGAGGTCCAAAAGCAATATATAAGGCAACACCTAATGAGAAAGGGCCTAAAGGCAGACCAGATGGTTGGAGGAAGTGGAGAAAGACCTAAAGCCATAGGAGTGAGAGAGTGGAGAAAGAAGACCATGGGTCGGGAAAAGTGGAGAAGAGTAGTATGGCAGGTCAGGGCCATAAATGTTGTAGAACCAAGAAGAATAAATATACAATTAGACGTGCATCTTTATATATATAGTATGAGATATATACAGGGAAAAAATACAGAATTATCTCCTTTTGCCCCCCGGTATCGGTGTTGATGGAATGCCGACACCGGTGTCGGTGTCGGCCAATATTGTCCGACACCCCACCCTGCTACTTACAAAGGGGCGCCTAGTGGTATATTTACTATATATTATATGGTTTTCGAATTGGTGGGGAGCGCTAAAAAAGTATTGTGCCCCGGGTGCGAGCAAGCTAGCTATGCCACTGCATGCATAGGCTAGCATTACTGAAAAAGTACGAATTCATATTTTACATCTTTACTTTTTCGACCAGTACATCGAAACTACAGAAAATATGAACTTTATAAGGAACCTAGTGTAGAAGCAGAAGATTTTATTTAAAAAATCATATTGATTATCCAAACACATACACATTTTAAAATATAACATATTGAATAATAATTATCATACAAAACACTATCTTTTTATTTAGTTTTCATGTCAAAATATATATAGACTAACTAGAATTAGCCTGGTCAACTATCTGTGTCTCAACTGTAGCTATTAATGGGCGACAAATCCGTCAAGTACGATCAATGAATTCACTACCATTGGTTGTATTTTTTTTTTCATCTGAGACTAGTCACCCAATCAAAATATAGAAACGCTGGAACTTACGTTACCTAAGTAAGAAATGCACTTAATAATTTGCAAACAAAAATAATTTATTTCATTTCCAAAAGTTCTCAATAAATAAAAAACCCGAACGGACAACGGAAGAGAACTTTGTGTTACTTTTTGCTTGTTATTTAGTATAACTGTATAGAATCTAACAGTTCAGGTTATATATATGGTTATATTTAGTTGTTATTGTCAGAAGTAAAAAAAAATTAATATTTTACTGAGTTGCAAAATAAATAAGGATACGACAATACTTTATTTTACAACTTAGTGAATAACACAATTTCATCACACTTACTTATACATGCTTGACCTTACAAAAACGAGGTCACTGGCAGCTAATATACATAAAGGGGAACAACACAAGTAATGATCATAAAGGATAGGACAATTATAAGGTATTAAACAGTTTTATTTTAAATATAATACTGTTATAACTCTGCTTCAAACCCATAATGGACTTTGTTGTGTTGTTTTCGCCTTGACTTATTATAACCTGTACATTGCAGACTGTGAATAAATCTTATTATTCAACTAACGAACCCATGTGTCCTTTTTGCGTCTACCTAGAGAGAGAGAGAGTTTGGAACTTTTCAAATAATATATAACATCAATAATTTTGTGAAACACATTTTAAAAATGTGCATACTTCTCATATCTCTCTCCTTCTCACCTTCTTCCCTTTCTGTCTTTTTTCTTTGGTGGATGGATCTGGGGGAGGGGGATGAATGAAAGACTGCGGCTGATGGATAGATCCAGACAGATATTGGCCAACTGTTAAAATACCTAAGCGAATATGGTTTTATAATTACTTTTCTTCTTTTTAACGTGTGTGTGTGTGTGGGGGTAATGGTTAAATCGAATAGACATTTAACCATATATATATATATATATATATGTATGCTCTGTAACAAAATATAAAAACTTTTAAATACTATTGACTAATATTAGGTTTTCGTAACATAATCTTTTTGCCATAAAAAGAATAACCTCTTTCATAGCTAATCACAAAAAATAATTTCTTTCTAAAAACAATTATTACTTGTTTGTAGAAAATGTTTATTCTCGTAGATGTCTTTATATTTTAAATTATGTTTAAGGGAATTTTAGTCAGGAGAAGTAGCGTATTTATTAATTTCATCTACTCATTACTATTACTTTGACTATTTTCCTTCTTGACTATTTATATATTTTGCTGTAACATAGTTTCATGGATAAAAATAATTAAACTCTTACATTTTAATCAACGCTTGTCTTATTAAGAAATGTATGCATTATCTCGTGTGTTTTTTCTTTCTTTTTTAAGATTTGTGTTTTGATTCAATTTTGAGTTATGTCTCTTAAAGGTATACAACCTGAATTAAACGGTTTCATTTAATATGAACGGGCGTCTCATGGCACCTCAAATTCCACTGTTTGTAAATACATTTAAAATAGAGACAATGTTGAATTTAACACTGACGGTGCCATTTTTTTATGAAATTATTTGGATGCACAAAATTAAAATACATTTTCTCAGTCCTTGTGGTAATGTAATAAAAATCTCGACCTACCCTAGTCCAAATCAAGCTGCTAGTTGTAAATCTTAGTACAGTAAAAAAACTTTAATGTCATAAAACTGGTCATAAAAACGGTGTCCACGTACTACCAAATATTTATGATCAACGTATTAACTCACACCAAGACTTATAAATATTACTCCAGCTGCACTTCTCTGAATTATCTCAGAAGTGACATAGTTAAAAACGTTATACATAAAAAAAAAAAGAAAACATGCGTACGTCACAATCAGCAATGTTTTTACTTTGCAGTATTTTTTATATTTGGTGGAACCTTTGCTTCAGGTACAAGTACTTTTTTTTCAAAATGTTTTTTTATCTATCAGTAAAATTAAATATATGTGAATGAGTCATTGGACTTGTGGTTGTGCGGGGGAAAATGGTTATCTGTTCCTGCACGGGAAATCAGGACATGTTTAGGGTGTGTCATAGGACAAGGGACATTTAGTTACCTTTAGCGCATTTATTTTGGAAAAAACTATGGACACTAATGCAGAAAAGAATAAAGTTTAATAAGTTGAAAATTATATGAAATTTTGTAATAATCTTCAAGTATGAGATATTTGTGTGAAGACCTTGTAAGGATGAGATGAAATCTGTTAGATCCTACAGACTAGTTGTCCGCAACCTTTTTTTTCACCTCGAACATGTAAACGCTGGATAATTTTTACACCGGCCCGCCGGGGAGGGGAGAGAGAGAGGAGGGGGTGAATATTTATTGAATATATATTTTAATTTGTTTTTATTTAATAATTTAATTGCATTTTTAAAAAAAAACTGTCAAAATAAAATACATTTATACGAAAAAGCATTATAATGTCATTTAACATTTTAATTCACTAGAACGCTAAATTAAATAGAACCCTGAACTTGTTCTTCTGCGACGAGAACGGTTCTATCTGGGGATAATAGTTGATACTGACCAGTGTACTATTTCTAAAAAAAAAAGGTACCAGAACTTCTATTTGTGTCCGTCGTGCCGTAAGGAAATAAATCTGAAAATATATTGCAGTAAACAGTAACATTTTGAATTTGAAAAAGGTGCCGAACGACGTACCTGTGTGTTCCGCCAGAAAAAAGGGTCTGATACTGTAACCCGAAGTCCAATTTTATTCTGTTGTTTTATTTTGGTTGATGTCTATAATGGGGATTTAAGTGCTCCGTTTGCGCATATGCTGACATACAATGACCATTTTACCTGTCCTAATATCCAGTGACTTGAACAGGCCTGATCCTGTGGAGTTAGTTGGCAAACATAGTGCACATAACAGATCTTCATGCACATCCTACTGATAAAGATATCGCACAAAAGCAAGTAGGTATTGCTTTGTTGTCCTTAACTTTAGATTCTTCAACCTGGAGTGCGTACAATTGTGTCTCGATATCTTCAGCTATTTCCTCAAAGCACCTGGTCGCATTGCTAGCCTACAAAGCCACGTGTACTATCTTTATAACAGCAGCCTCTCCTAGTACTTCACGACAAATGTAGGGGTTGATGACCACTGCTATAGACTACCAATGTGACTGTTTCTTTCATCCCCACCATAGCAGATAGTCCAATGGCCTTGACGGTACCACGGAATTTTGAGCGAGGGACTTTAACTATGAGCTAAAATTTCCAATGATCGAACCAAGGACCTTCATGTCAACAGTCGAGCGCTTTACTGCACTGCCATCTGCCCACTCAATGTGCGAGATAGAAACACCCAAATATATGTATCGTTATCCTAAAAATAGAAATTTCTGTCATTTAAAACAAAATGTTAACAAAATATTCTCTCAAACCTTGACCCCGGGTGAAGAAGAAAATGTTAGGTCCTTTAGAAAGGATAAAATTTGGCTATGTGAGACCCCTGAAAATTCGAGGGCCCTAAGAACGCCCGGTTCGCCATCCCTATTATCCACCTCTAAATACATCTAATGATTAATTCGAATTTGAGACTTAATCTTCTTTATAATTTTTCAGATTTCGACGAGACTCTTACAAGACTAAAAAAGTTTAGAAACCCGCGTCCTGACTCGTGTAAGGATGTGGTCAGTAACGAGTCAAGAGTTGTGGTCATTTTGTCAAGTGGACTTGAAGTCATGTGTGACACTGAAACTGACGGAGGTGGATGGACCATCTTCCAGAGACGGATCAACGGTCAGCTCAGTTTCTACAGAGGTTGGGAAGACTATAAGTACGGCTTCGGTGATTATGCAACAGGAGAATTTTACTTAGGAAATGAAAACATTCACAGAATCACAACAAAGAGGCGACACGAGCTACGAATAGACTTTAATTTCCACCATGCCAGATTTTTTGCAAAATATGACAGATTTAAATTATATGGAGAACAAGAGGGCTATAGGCTTAAGCTGGGGGGCTTTTCTGGCAACGCGGGGGACAGTTTAAGCAGTCATGGCAATATGCGATTTTCAACGTTGGACAGGGATTTAGATATGGTGTCTAGCTCATGTGCGATACAATATAAAGGCGCCTGGTGGTATAGCAGTTGTCATTCATCCAATCTGAATGGTCTCTGGGGCAATACCGAATATGGAGTTGGAATGAACTGGTATACAACAACTGGACACTATTTGTCAGTTACTATGACCGAAATAAAATTTCGTCCAATATCCTAGAACGGATATTTACCAGTAATTCACTTATGAAATATATTGAAATAAAAGAAGATAATAAACAACTTATAAACAAGAATTTTTCTCTATGAATTTTCGTATCACTTTTGTTCAATAATCTTATAATTCGACAACACTAAAGTCCTATAAATTCTTAGTAGTTATTAGATTTTCCTCAACTGATCTCAAAAAAAAAAAATAGAAACACACTTAAGGGTTGTTATCTTTTTTTTTTTCACTTGCTGTACTTACATCTACACAAAGGTCAAGGTTATGAATTTTTTTATCAACACGTAAGGTTTTACTGGAGGATTTCTTTGGTTCAAATCTTAATAACCTAACATATTTTATAAATCAAACTGTACAAAAAACATTATACATCAATAATTTTAAGATATTTTTATTTTCATATTTTTTTTTACATATTGAAGATGAAAATACAAAGAAAATTATAATACATTTTACAAAAATTAACAAACATTTAAATCTTTTCTAGATAACAAAATTATTTTTTTTTATTTCTTAAACAGCTTTCAAAATTAGCCATTTTAAATTTAAGAATGTAGGAATTTCAGCCACAAATAAAAAGTTAAGAAATTTCATGTTGAGAACGTAAACAAAATATTTTTTTCGAAAAGAAAAGATTTTTCTCCCAAAATATTTAGAAAAAAATGTATAACATATCACATATATCACTGGGTTAAGAAATCCATAATGCTTTATTATATAATACTTTGGTTATGTTGAGTTAAATTATAAGTTGGTTGTATCGTTTCAAATTAAAAAGAAAAATATCTCTTGACGTTAATTTTTTGAAAACATTCATTACGTCCAGTTGGAATATAAATCACCTACAGATATGATATAGCTGCCGTACTATTTAAAAAAATATTGAAAACCAGACTAGATAAAAACAAGCAATTAAGCCTGTTCCATTCTGGACACAGAACCTGTTAGCGCATTTTCTTGTTATGTATCAGTACGTATGTTAGCTTTCAGTAAATATTTGGAAATTTTGGAAATGTTTATAAATTCAATTGTGTAATGCATTTATCTGAAAAAAGATATTAAAAAGACGTTTCTTTATTCTTGAAAAAAAAATATTTTCTCTTAAATCTAACTACAAGTGGTTTGGGGTTACTGAAATAGGACTCATAATTGAAAACATTTGAAATTGTAGTCATTTAATCGTCCGAAAACTCCGTCAATTGTTGCATAGCTCTGATACTTTCAATTAAACTCAGAACACAAGCTTACTATTTCATTTGATGAGTTTCTTAATAAATCTTGGTGAAACTACGTGCTGCAGTATTTCGCACCAAATGAATGGGTTATTGAACGTACAAGGTGTAGAATGGGGCCATATATATAATATATAAGCCCATTAGGAGCCCTGAAGCCCGGTCCTCAGAGGTCCTATCGCGAAATGAACTTTTGATGTACACATGGTAGGCCAAGACCTACAAAATGATATATACATCATGGGTCTAGGACTTATGGTTGCTGAGATATAGGGCGCTCCATTATTAATATAGCTTATATGGTAAAAAACGGTACTTTATAAGGCCCCTTTTACGGCCCTGAGAGTCAGATCGCGAAATGGAAAAAATTCATTTCTTGGCAGGCCAAGACCTACAAAATGATATATACATCATGGGTCTAGGACTTATGGTTGTTGAGATCTAGGGTGATGACGGACAGACAGGCAGACAGACAGACAAAACGGCGACAATATTTGTATTGTATCGAAAATGCTCTAAAAATTTAGAAAAACTATCAGTAAATAAAAGTCGTTTTTTTTTTAAATGTACAAAAACGAGCCGAAATTTATCTTTATGTCAAAATATCTAAATAGTGTTTGAAGTTTCCAAATATCAAATAGTAGGTATTTGTTAACTTATAAATACATTTTTTTTTATCTTCTATATTTTTCAAAGATACTTGAATTTGCTTTTGACATTTAAAATTAAAATGGTTAATGTTTTGTTTTTTTTTTTGAAGCAAATAACAGCAAGGATTTTTAAAAAATCATTTAATTACTTTCACAACATTTTGAGACATTATAAGCCCAACAATAATATTTTTCAAAAATCTGTTAATAAATTTTTAAAAAGTTGTAATATTTTAGGTCAAAAATGCATTTAAACATTTTTTATTGAAATAAAAAGAGGGTATAATTAATGAGCACAAATGTACAAGTGTAATAAAATTTACATTATTTCAACAGTAGGAAATTTGTATCACTCCTAAAGCTAATATATTATTTAAAACTGTGCAGATTAGATCTAGATTAACCATTAGGCAAATAAGGCACGTGACTAGGACACCAAGAGTTTAGGGGGGGGGCACCACAAGTCCTCAGACGGGTGGCCGAGTGGTGTAGATACTCGACTGTCGACCTGAGAGTCCTGGGTTCGATCTTCGGTGAGAACCATGTGGAATTTTTCCAGGTGAAATGTGTTTCAAAGTCGTCCCACAAGTCCACCCAGCTTTAAATGGGTACCTGACTTTAAGTTGGGGTAGTAAAGGCGACTGGGCGTTGTGCTAACCACACAATCCCTTCATATGCCGAGGTTATAGAAAC
Organism: Bulinus truncatus; assembly: GCA_021962125.1. Classification (NCBI taxonomy): domain Eukaryota; kingdom Metazoa; phylum Mollusca; class Gastropoda; family Planorbidae; genus Bulinus; species Bulinus truncatus. The sequence goes on from JAGDYQ010000035.1 coordinate 5,229,897, forward strand.
AGATGAATTCTACACTTCATCTGCCCCGATGGCTCGTTAGGGTTAAGGGAACTTTACTTTTACAAGTCCTCAGAAAAAAATGTGTATATTTTCCCGGTAGCCGCGCTTAATCAACATGTAGCATTTCACAAATATGATATTGAATCGCACATTATTTAAACTTGGTCCCACAACCTGGGGGTAAAAATACCTCATACCCAGTTTTGTCGCTATTTTTCTTCGAAGTTTTTTGTGCTATTTTAAAACTTTTTTTTTTAGGTAGGATATGTTTGTGCTACGTAACGCACTAATGCGTCGCAACAAACTGACTTCCGATTAAGTCTGCCAGTGAAAACAACTGTGAGTAGTGCACATCTTTCAAAGCTGCAAAAAGAAATAATAACAGGTATGGATTATAAGTCAATTTTGACCCGTAATCGTAAACAAAAGACAATGGTCATCATTGGTGATGCCCTTGATGTATCTCTGATTGCCAGTTGTCATTGATGGTGATGACTCTCTGAATGCCAGAGACAAACTTCGTATATCTGCTTTCTACGCCACTGTTGACAAAATTAAGAGATGAGTAGATGATGACAGGTGTATAATGATATAGCAGTTCGATGTTTTTGTTTGATCTCAGTGTTGTGAAGGACTACTAAATACGTATCCTGAAGATCTGAACAATAATTTATATACTGAACTACATCAGTTACACTCATATATTCGCCACATGTTTCGTACATCAAAATCTAAAAACAAAACGCTCAATCATACAGAATTATACAAAGTATTACTTAGAGACAACATCGAGAGTCCTTATCCCAATGTAGAAATCGCCTTGCGCTTTTTTTTAACATTAATGGTTACGAACTGTTCAACTGAGCGCTCTTTTTCTCAGTTGAAACGTTCACAAAAATCCAAGTAGATCGACAAGAAAGGCTTGACTCCTAACCTCTGCTGATGAATGAGACAAACTTGTTGTGCAAAATTAACTTTGATGATGTACTCAAAAACTTTGTCAGACGTATATCTAGAAAAAAAAATTTTAATGCGTGTGTGCTCTCTTTGACTTTCTTATCTATTAAAAAAGTTACAGTATTTTTATCTATTACTATTAAAAAAATAATTACCTATTAAATTTATTACAAGAATAATTTATTGTCGGATTTAAGTGAGTGATAGTAATACAAACATATGTGTTAACAACTGTTTTTCTTTGTTAGTATTTAGTATAATTTTGAACATACCAGCGGTCTGTGGAGGGTCGGAGGCTCGGGGAAGAAAGGGGCACCCGAATGGTTTTGTGCCTATGGCACCAAGATGGCTTAATCCGGCCCTAACAGTGGATAACGTCTTTCTGAAAAAAATCTTTACACCAAACTAAGTTGTTTTCGAAAAGATTCCCATTCCATTATACACTCAGTTCTAATGATTTCATAAAAGAAGTTTACTGTAGTTACTCCATGAATGCGTTGTAATTTTCCAAGTAAGACAATTAAAAACATTATTGTACTTTTCGAATATATAAATTTTTTTTGCAGTTAGAAAGTTAGTTATCACTGTGTGTGAAGTCGCTGTATTGTGCCTTCTTTTTTTATCCCTACCATAGCCAACAGTGCGATGGCCATGGAGAAATAGCGGGGACTAAAGCAATGATCTGAAATATCAATTGATACTCACCGGAGATTGAACCAGGGACCCTCAGGTCGACAGTCAAACGGTTGACTTCATGACCATCCGTCCCTGCAGGAATCACTGTAAGATGTCCGATTCAATATCATGTATTGCTTGATGATTTATTTCTACTTTTACTATGAAAACAAAAATATAATTATCCTTAGTAAATGAAATTCAGAAATCTTTAAAATAGTATTACTTATGATCTTTATGGTTTTTTTTACACGATTCTGTCCTTCAATAAAATAAATCGTCGGTTTTTGTAGTGTCCTTCTTCCATCCCCACCACCGCAAAGAGTGCAACGGCACTGGAAGACCTCAAAAGGACATAAAGGAAAAATTCTTCACCAGGACGTGAAAAGGCATGCTGCTCTCATTGGAAATCATATGGTACTCATTGGAAATTGTATGGTACTTATTTGAAATCATATTCCACTCATTGGAAATCGTATGTTACTCATTTGAAACCATATGATACTCTTTGTAAATTGGATGTTGTCGCTTGTAAATTTAACTTAGAGCCCTACATGGATTATTTTTTTTATAAAATAGTTGTGTTTTTTAATCAGCCTGTTATAATTCTGAACTTAGTAAGTTACTCTTACGTAATACGTTTATTAGCTACTTCTGCTGTAGCAGTCGTCTGGATGTTATTTGCAACACTTTTTTTTACAGAATCAAGCCATAGTTATGTTATATGAGGAAACAAATCACAACATATTTGATTTTTTTTAATAATTTGATCTAAATAAATTTGGACAATTAAAATAAAATAAATAGCTTCATTATTGATGTAAGGGTCCCGGACATGCGATCAGTATTGAATTTTCTAAAATTGTTGAAATATTTTAACCGTTTTACAAAAAGAAGCAATGAATCAAAACAAATATTTCTACAATATCTAAATATGAAAAAAATGGCACACGAAATATTTTGGTTTTTTTAGTTCGTCAGGTCCCTGTAAGGACTAGATAAAAACACTTAGTTCTCAGGCCACTAATAAGGCGGTTTTTTTTTCGGTACCCGTCTTTCATCCACGCCATAGTGATGGTGCAATGCCCATGAGGACACCACGGGAGATATAGCGGTGACTACTTAATGAATGACCTGAAAATTCATTGATACTCAATGGAGATCGAACCTATGACCTTCAGGTCGTCAATCGAGAACTTTTTTCACACGACCATCCGACCAAGCGCCCGCCTTGAAGTTTTATAAAATATGACCTTTTTATTTCAACAACTTCAAGAACAAAACAAAATATTAATACAACGCTAAATGGCATTGAAATGAAAATTAGATCATGTTGAACTCAAATTAGGACAAGCAATAATGTTTATTTTGATGTTAGGACCACATACAGATTCGCGATTATTTTGTTTGTAATTGATAACAGCTTTACCTTTACAGAAGTAATCATTGACTTTCATAATGTATGACTAAAAGATTCTACATACTTACACTAAATATTTTATTAATAAAGACCTATGTGAAAATGATATACTTTTATCTTGACCATATAAATTATAAACATGATATTGTGCCTTTTTTTTTTTGGTTTTTGTTTTGATAATTTTATCAGTTAATTTTTATAGTTAAGTATCCAATGGCTATGGTAGTACAACGGGAGACATAGGTTAGTAGCTTGAAAAGCGGGTGTTGAGCCCCTAATCCACAGCGTACAGATGTGGCTACAGCATACAGATGTGGCTACACAGCATGTTGATCCTGATCATTACCAAAGCCAGTGCGGCCGTACGACGGCGAAAAGATGTAATTGCCTTTGTGTTGTTGTAAGGGATGCTAGGGTGGTTGTGGTGGTTAGGGATTATACAAAAACCGACTTTAAAAAAAAAGGGTGTCGAAGGTCAATTTCTCAAAAAAATTGCGAAAATCAGATTTCGGCTCAGCGGAAGAATAAATAAAAATAATAATATTTTAAGCATTTTAGCAATAGTTATTTTAAAAGTATGTCGTATTTAATTAACGTGTATGATAAAGAATTAAGAAAATGTAATTATGTCAACCAATTTTTTACGCAAAACAATAAATTAATAAAAAAAAAATATCAGTAAGGTTATAGGAAAATAAAAATTCTACATATGTATTCTTTTAATTTGAATTATGGCTAAACATAATTATAGTATGACCTTTAAACTGTTCAACTTTATTTGGCAGTCACAAATAAGACGTAATTCTTTCCCGTGTTTCATTTATATTCTACTAGAAATATACACGGCAATCAAAGACATGAGGCTTGGTTTGCCGCTCAAAGACAATTTCTGAAATCAGCTGTTGTGATGTAGACCTCAGTATAGTTGAAGAATTGTTTATGCTTAAAACAACGCTGAATTACAAACATGCTATGATTCCTTGTTAAATATAAAAATGCGCTTATTTACATAAAGCTGATACATATAAAGGTTCTTGATTAGTCATAGTATTCAATCTCTCTCTCTCTCTCTTTCTCTCTCTCTCTCACACACACACACACACTTTCTCTCTCTCTCTCACTGTGTGTAACAGTAGACAACCTCCTCCGCACAGCCCGATCTACGGACTCACAAAGTGCGCCCTTTTCAAAGCATTCCTTCATTGTTGCACTCTAAATCAACTCATCACCCCTCATACATTTATCTCCCATCCCCACATACCCCCTTCCCATCCATGAGATGTATTAGTTACACCAGTCATTACAGCGGCTGTACGACGGCTATGCCATGTGAATGCCTTGTGTAGGTTAGATGGGTTGGCAGTGGTAGAGGTGTTGGATGATTTGACTTGAATAGAGACCTCTGTCCAGGTCTAGGAAACGGGTGCAATAAATCTCGTTATGTATTTAAACATTCTCCCCCCACCCAAAGCTCATATCTCCCATGAACCACTTGGTCACGCCTACTCGTTTGTATCCCTCAACAATGACGATAGACAAGGGTTAGGCCAAAAATGGAATTCATTGGCAAGTAACATAGTATCCCAGATTTCTCTGTAATTTAATGGAATCTATCAACATTTTTGCTAATTGCTAAGTTCTAAGCTAAAACCGGCTTTAAAGGCCCAAAAAAAAAACCGGTTGTACCAAATAAGACAGACTAATTAGTAGATTAACAGATGGGTATATAAAAACTTCATAGGAATATTTTTTTAGAAAAATACGACTAATACCTTTTTGTTCTATCAAGCTGTTCACTTGCAAATGTAATCTAATATCTATCATTGTTTGTACATAACCTCTGACACACTTCATAATATTTCATAGACAGAAGACATATTTTCATTAAATTTTATGGTTGATAAATCTATGCACATCGTAAATCAATAGATCTCTCCTATTGAAATCTATTTTGCTTTACAAAAGTCACCATGTGCAATTAAAGTGTACAGAAATTTAAAAGAATGATATGTAAACAGTTAGCTCTTCTCTTTTTCAATCTGCATTGTGCACGTATCGAGTAGAAACTTTGGTTCATGTACAGGCCGGGCCCCTGCTGCGTTGCTTTGGCCCCCTCTGCTTGCTTGCTCTACTTATTAACAATTTTTTCCTGCCCCCCCCCCTGCTATTGGCCTGGCCCGTGCTGCAGAATTTTCCCGCTTCGGGACTGTTCATGTATATTTTGCGTGGTACCTTTAGTTGTTATATGGTATTGTGCGCGTAGATTGTATAGTTAAATGGATTTTAGATTCAAAGTTTAATAGTCAGGGGTTGTTTTATTAATTAAGCTTCTGTACCCATAATGAGGATTATTTTTTTTTTGGAATGAACTATGTAACATATGAACATTATTTAATATATTATTAAGTTTCCTTATACTTAAATGTGTTTATTCTACAAAAAATCTGTTTATGTTCTTTGGGGCCACTTCGTGTACACAGGTACGTTTTATTTTTTGTATATAGACTGATTGTTCACGCGGTCAAATATATATATATATATATATATAATTTTCAACTCCAACTGCGTGCCTACTAGACGATCCGGATACCGGGCGTTTGTTAACTAGTAAATTACAAACTTCAAATAGCTCAAGCAATCTGTCACATATTTTTTTCTGAATGACACAGTCCTAAAAATTAATCGTCCTCGGTAATGACATATATCCCTTACTTCATTTGTTTACATGTCGCTGAAACTACAATGACACATATACCAAGAACGTATTGTTCTTATGTATGTCCGGTGATATAATCCACATTAAAAACATAATTGAGCACTAGAAAGCAGTGTATGAACAACGTACAACATGCATTTCAAATGTGGTATCCGGTGGGTCTAATTTAGATTTCCAAACTGTTTTAATTAAAGACTCAAAACACACGAACTGTTTACCATCAGGCAGTCTTGAGCACAAAACAAACTTTGACAACCGGGGCCAAGTAAAACAAACCCATTTTTTGAGTCATTACAACAGGTGGCGTCTGTAAAGTTACTCTTTATTTAGGCCAGCTTGACACTCAGGGCCTCCACAAGAGTGCAGCCCTAAAGCATAACGGTTGCAGTAATCAGTGGGTAAGTGTGATCAGATGTCCCTCCTCCCACCCCAGTGGTAGAGATTCTCGGTCGCTCAACATTAGCGGTTGTCAGCACTGTGGTGTTGTTTGTTGGGATTGCATCTTCCGGTTGGTCAAAATGGCGTCGAAAACAACGACAAGTAAAAAAATTCACGTTAGTTCAGTATTAGATACTGACTGAATCATTACGGTGGTTTATATATTTTGAACAATTTCTGAACATTCCCCAGCTACACACTCCCCCTCCCCCTTGCACTCTCTACGATCATATTTTTTATGCAGTTAAAAGAGAAGCTTTAAAAAATGTTCCCGTATATATCGAGGTGTAGGGGTATGGGGGCTTAGTCCTGGAGGTACAAACTATGCCACCAACATCACTTCAATATTGTTCAAATCGGGTAAGACGGTTAGATGAGTGAAGTCTGTGTAAGAATCTTATAAACTACTAATGGGACGAATTTTTATAGCGCTCTTCTTTTATCCCCACCATAGCCAACAGTGCAATGGCCATGGAGGCACCACGGGAGATATAGCGGGGGGCTTAAGCCATGACCTGAAAAATTTCCTTGGTCCTCACCGGAGATCGAACCAGGTACCTTCAGGTCGACAGTCGTGTGCTTTACTGCATGACCATCCGTACTCCAGAGACGATTAGATAGCACCCCTGGGACCATTAGCGTTTTTACAGCTTTTGTTTAAAGGTTTTTTTTTTAATCAATCATTTCATTTTACTATCTGTTTTTTGTTTTGTTTGTTTTGTTGGTGATATTTTTTGTCAAGGCCAATTTGTTTCGTTGTCCCATTCTCCTTATATAGAAATCTATGTATAGAAGGTTTTATATTACTTTTCGCTCCCCAAGTAAATAGTGAAAAGTGTGATTTTTGAAAAATCATCCCCGCAAAATAAATGATGGCTGTAAAACTATTATAAATCGAATAATAATACACTTGTTGGTGTATTAAAATAAAGACATTTTGTAGAAAAATACTAAAATTGGATTTGGAAATACTTTTTAAAGTTACCGTGTTTAACATTCATGTGTTTGTAATGTGTGTGTGCGTGTGTTTGTGTGTGTGTGTGTTTGTGTGTGTGTGTGTGTGAGTGAAATATGTTGCCGAAAAAAATATAAGCCAATTCATTTTATTTAATGACTTCACACTTAGATGTTGATTTAATGGTTGTATATCTTGGGAAAATGTCAATGTCTCCACACGGCTACCTGAATATATAAAAAACATTGCCTATATAAGTAACTTAGTATTTTATTATGTCTATTAAATAATATACTACAACATGAAGTCAGTGAAACCTACCTTACTGCTTCTAGTTATTTTATATGCCAGTGCAGAAGTTTACAGTTCTGGTAAGTATCATTGGCTTCTTATTCAAAGGAGTTTGATGCCAAAAAAAAACAATAATTTTAAAATAGTATGATTTCATCGCAACAATAAAATATAGTCTTTATAATAGACTGAACACACTTCAGTATGTATTGGTATTTACTTATCACATTAAAAAAGGTATGAAATGTTTATTAATAAAAAAAAAAGCGATTCCTTAATGGCCTAATGTACGGTTCTTTTTATTTTTGTAGTAGATGTTAAAAAGTAGTGAACAACATTAATATACGACGTCGATGCCGGTTTAAAGTAACAAAAAGATTATTAAATTCCAATAATATTACTGTATCAACATGAACTGAAATATAATGGTGAACTCAGGAGGAGTACAATAACTACTGTCTAGATCAGTGGTCCCGAGCCCTGGTCCGCAGACCGTTACCGATCCGTTGATCTAGTTGTACTGGTCCGCACAATAAACATTTAATTATTTCCTTTTTATTTATTTTATACCTTGCATTGTAAATTAAAACAATCTAAAATATAAATTGACCGGCCCGCGGCGAGAAAAGGATGGGGACCACTGGCCTAGATGCCAGGGCCGCTTTATCAACTAGGCACTGTAGGCACTGTGCCTAGGGCCTACGGACTTTTCAAGGGCCTACGAAAGCCAGAACATAAAGTGAAAACAAGTTCAGAATACCAGTAAAATTTAATAACGTTTGTATTAAAGTAACTATTTATAACCGGGTGAGATGCGCACCTGAGCAAGTTAAGCTGCAGATCTGTAAATTACAGTATGTTAGCTTTTCGGCTCTTTGTCTTAGCAAGGTCACATATGACGTTCTCAAATGTCATATCCCTCATCAAATCCTTTTCCATTGAAAGTAATGCCAGGGATGATAGCTGTGTTTGTCCCATCGTTGACAGGAGATACGTTTTTTATCAATTTGAGTTTAGAAAAGGAACGTTCCCTTTCAGTACGTGTTCCAGAAATTGAAAGATAGATCCGGAAAGCAATATTTCCATTTGGAAAACTTGTCACCAACCTATTCTGTATTAGTGCTGTAAGCATTTCAGCCACAGTTTTCTTGTCAGCAAACATCCGTGAGAAAAAAAGAAATTCATTAGGAAATGCCTCTTCCAGATTTGATTGACGTACATTTCAGTTAGTGACTTGACTTTCGAATCTGTTTGATCAGATCTGTCCAGAAGAAAGTTGAACTTTTCATGTAAATTTGTGTTGGCTACTCGCCGTTTTCCCATCTCAGTAATAGACCTAAGTCTATTTATGATAACATAAAAAGACTGAGTACGGAATTTTTCTCTAGGACTCTTACCTAAAATAGGATCATTATCATCCAAAACTTCATCATGAAATCGGTATCGCTGTCGTTTGAGTTGTGTACATTCTTTATAGTCCGTTTGTGAGAGCTCTTTTGCTATAACTTCGTACATTTCAAATTTATTGCGTGTATCTTGAAAGTTAAGAACAAGACTGCCATACAAGTTTCTGTTAAGGCCCTAGTTAATTTCTTATGGTCTAGATATTCTAATGGGTTAATTACAAAGCGCTGTAGTGTATGTAAAGTTATTCATACGATCAGGTGATCGAGGTCTATAAAGTCTATATTATACGCTTTATTGAAATAAAGCCAGGGTAAAAATTGTATTTTTACATAATGCATAATATTTTTATTTTGTATCTATACTTTGGATGTTTATTGTCGCCTATGCCTGAGTCATCTCTGTACATTTCAGTTAGGCACTTAGCTTTTTGAATTTGTTTGATCAGATCTGTCCAGAAAAGAAGTTGAAACTTTTCATGTAGTGTTGTAGCTGCTCACCGCTTTTCATCTCTAAAATAGTCAAGTCTATCTATGATAAACATAAAAAAAGACTGAATATGGATTTTTTTCTAAGACTCTACCCAAAATCAACGGTTATCATCTGCTCAACTTCCCGAATATGGAAACTAGATATTTTTTGCCGTTTGCGTTGCACAAGAATTATTTATAGTCCATTTAGTTTTTGCTGTAACTTTCGCAACATTTGAAATTTATCGCAAAACAAGTGAAAAGAACAAGACCGTTTATACAAGTTGAATATTTAACGTTAACCAAATTCCAGTGTCCCTGTAGAGCCCATCGACAATATAAACTTTGGGAATAATTTCCAAATGTATTTCACAGTAGTAAATGGCTGTCATCGCGAAAAGTTAACCCCTTCATAAAGAAACTATCGTTGTTAAACGATTTTCCGGAGAATAATCGTTCAATAAAAATTTTTTGTCATCTTCTGCAGTTCTTTTTCAATCTTCTAGATATTCACGACAATATAACATTTGCAGATACGAAAGAATGATCCTTCGATTTTCCATGTGATAATCCTTGTAATGGTTTTTTCAGTCATCAAAAAAATCGATTAAACTTATTTGGAAAACCGGTGTTGTAGTCCAACAGCTTGCACACTAGGGTGATAACTATTTTCATTTTTTTTTGTAACGAAACTGAAACCCCTTACATTCGAGGAACAATTGTATGTAGATGACGGTAGGAACATTATTTTTTTTTTTTAAATTGAAAAAAAGTTCCCCCACCTTTTAATTTTTGTTTTCTCATATCGCGCAGTTTGACGCTCGGTTTCAATTTCACACTGAATTTTTATATGACTTCTAGACTGCTTTTAAGCACATTCCAGTCATCTGTTTCCATTTGTTTATAAACAAGGCATTTACTATACTCATATTCCCTCATCTTCTAAACAGAAGAGGTATCCAAGAATTATATGAAAGCTAATCAATCTCACATGGATGCCGGCAAACCGTCAAATTCTTGGAAACTTCACTTTTCTGTTCAATAGCCAGAAACGGCAACTGGATCGAATCAAAATTATGATTACGGATATAGAATTGATCTGATGGGAAATTCTAGACTTTCCACTATTATCCAGCACACTAATCAGAATGAAACTCAATGGTCTAATTGATTTATATGACAAAAACAAAAAGAAACCATCTGATAACACTTTCTCAGTTATTTGATGTCACCAACGTTAATGGAGAATGGAAAAGCACGGAGGATAAAGAGCTCTACCACAGGCAAGTTAACAGTGGAGGAAAAATTGGTTATTCAATGGTCAAACAAGCCCCTTTGGAATCATTCCACTCAAGAAAACGAATCCAACTATCAAAAACTCAATCTCAAGCCAGCTTTTCTCAATCACAACCTACAAAACACATACAACTGTCTCACAACCTACACAAACACATACAACTGTCTCAAAACCTACACAAATACACACAACTGTCTCAAAACCTACACAAACAAACACAACTGTCTCAAAAACTACACAAACACATACAAGTGTCTCAAAACCTACACAAAAACTTACAACTGTCTCAAAATCTTCGGATTCTGAAACCTCTGTTTCTTCACCCTAGTCGCCAACTGTTTCTTAAACTCATCTTCTAAATGCAAACCGAAATACCCAAGAGCAAGCACTAGAACGGCGGGTTTACTAGTACTGAAAAAACATTTCCACATAAAGCACATGACGTTCTTGCAACCATTGCTGAACAGGGTCATGATGTGCCGGTTCCAAGTCAGGCGGGTGTCTGGAAACGAGTAATCTCTGAAGGACGGAAAATGAAAACTAAAATTGTTCAAAATCTTCAAAGCAAAGATCCCTATTGTCTCCAGTTTGATGGTAAAAGAGTGCAAGGGGAAGAGTATCAAGTAGGTTTGCTGAAAAAGATGACAACCGAAATCAAACTCGGTATTCTCAAATGTGAGAGTGGTTCTGCCACGGCCATTCTCAATGAACTACATAAGCTAATATGATGCATTAGAAAATATTTGTATGTTAATTTGCAACACAACCGCAGAAATACTGACCATTTGCACAGGATTGTAAAACTCATACAGGATGATGTCTTGAGCAATGGCTTTCAGAAGCCACAATATATTGACTGTCAGCACCATGTACTTGACCTTCTTCTGAAACATGTCATGAATTTTCTTTATTCAAGAGCAACGAGCAAACCAGAACTCAACTATTCCTTCATTGGCAAATTAACACAAAAAACTATGTCACTCTTCAAGCTGATTACCGCTTCTTGCGACAAAAGATGTTAGCACATGCGAGAACCCACGTTGGCCTCGCATCAGCTGGAATAAATTACCAAATTTACAGCAGGTATGATGGAACTCACGTGCAATATTTACTGTTATGGCATTATTTCTGATACCAGAGTGGCACAGCATTCTCGCTTCTGCCTGCAACTTCATCTGCTACGAATGGGCAAATGCTTGAAAACTATACCTCAACAGCCCTTATGTTCTTCGCGGGAAGATAAAGATATCTTTTTTTTTTACACCTCTTTAATACACAAAGCCCAGTATGCAATGCGTTTCCTTGTCGTTTTCCACACCTTCTATAATGTAACAAATATATTATCACAATCGCCTCTGTGTATTCAACAGGTCAATTTATTACAGGTACCAATGGTGTTGTGAGACTAAAATGTATTGTGGATGACAGTCCTGAAACTTTATCACAGAATGTGAGGCCTGACTCTTGTGAAAGTGTGGTCAGTAACCAGTCAAGTGTTGTGGTCACTTTGTCCGATGGACTTGAAGTCATGTGTGACACTGAAACTGACGGAGGTGGATGGACCATCTTCCAGAGGCGGATCTACGGTAATGTCAGTTTCTACAGAAGTTGGGAGGATTACAAAAGAGGATTCGGGGACGTCAGGAATGATTTTTACCTCGGCAATGAAAACATTCACCGTATTACATCCAACGGAAACTACGAGCTGAGGGTGGATTTTGAGTTTAACGAAACGAAATATTATGCCAAATACTCCACATTTAATATATCTAACGAGTGTGACGGCTATAAGCTACTAGTCAATGGATATTCTGGAAATGCTGGAGACAGCCTTGCCTTTCAAAATGGAATGAAATTTTAAACCTTTGACAGAGATCAGGATAGTATTGCTGGAAATTGTGCGGAACAGGCTCGAGGTGGGTGGTGGTACAACAATTGTCATTATTCAAATCTAAATGGACTTTGGGGGAGTACAATCTATGCAAGAGGTTTGAACTGGATGACCACCACTGGAGATTCCGCCTCTGCCACCATGACTGAGATGAAACTAAGAAAAAAGAAATGAGTTCATTTGTTGTATATGTGTAAAACTTGACTCAAAATAAATACGAAGAAATTAACCAATAAAATAACGTGCAAAAAAAAAACACTTCTTTATTTATTTTTATTCATGTTACTGGATACCTGTCATTAAATTAGAACCAGATTAGACCACAAAATATTAATTCACTTTTTTATTGTGCTCATATTATTTCAATGTATTTGTTTCCTAATTACAAACAAAATCAACTTGCCATGTTGACTCTAAAGCTTTTTAGTTATGGGGACTGACGTGCGATACAAATATTTAGGCACATTCTGTCATTTTTTTTTTATTTTTAAGCTTAATTATGTTTTTTTTTTAACTTCAACACATGTGTTTCAGGTATGCTTAAATTTAACACCTTCGTATCTAACCATCCGCTACATCCACTATATCCACTATATCCGCTATATCCTCTATATCCAATATATCCGTTATATCCACTATATCCGCTATATCCAATATATCTGTTATATCCAATATATCCACTATATCCAATATACCCGTTATATCCTTTATATCCAATATATCCGCTATATCCAATATATCTGTTATATCCAATATATCCACTATATCCAATATACCCGTTATATCCACTATATCCGCTATATCCGTTATATCCGCTATATCCACTATATCCACAATATCTCCAGTATTTAATGTCATGGAATCAGTAGACTGTTTTGTGCGTGCCAAGCAATTAGTTACGAATGCAGGCTTTATATTTATTATTACTAAACACTTTGTAATAATTGTATATTGATTGTATACGTAAGAAAGTGAATATTAAATATATGTTGTGTTGTTATTTTTCTGTATCTGTAAGGGTGAGAATCATGAGGTGTGTAACTCTCAGACGTTAAAAAACAATAAATGAAACAGTTTTTATCATGCACAACTTTCATTTTCACAGTTTCCGAGAAACTTCGAATAAATAAAATAAATATATATATATATATATATATATATATATATATATATATATATATATATATATTTAAGTACAGCGTCTAACTTAGTAAGAAAGAAGCCGAATTGAGCGTGTAAGGTCGCGTTTATGGAATTCCCGAATACACTGGAGCAAGTTAGACGCATTTAACAACGTTTACTAATCGAGTTGTTCGTCGTGTCTTCGCTTTATATTTATATTGACGTATGCCTAATTTAATCGAGTTCACAAATGTCACACAGCTTGTAAGAAAGAATCCGAAATGAACTTGAAGCAACCGCGCGTTTGTTGGAAATATTTGTTCTCTTTTTTTTTATTTGTGGATCAGGGATACGTGTTTAATGTTGTGTTAGAAATGTTTCAAGTGTTACGTTTGGAAATCCCGACTTACCGAGCCACGCCGGGTACACTGCTATACCAAAAAAAAAAACGCAAAATCAGGGATACGTGTTTAATGTTGTGTTAGAAATGTTTCAAGTGTTACGTTTGGAAATCCCGACTTACCGAGCCACGCCGGGTACACTGCTATACCAAAAAAAAAAACGCAAAATCAGGGATACGTGTTTAATGTTGTGTTAGAAATGTTTCAAGTGTTACGTTTGGAAATCCCGACTTACCGAGCCACGCCGGGTACACTGCTATACCAAAAAAAAACGCAAAATCATTTTTTTTTTAAATAAAGCTCCGTTCTGCTGTTGTCTTCATTTCTGTTCACTTGTGGTGTCGTTCAGTTTAGTTGCACATCTTCTCTCACAGACAGCACACCAGGAATGAAAATAAAGCATCACATTTATTGTAACGTGAAAGCCAGTTATTGTTATAAAAATCTTATTTAGACTGTCTCTGCCTTCGAAAGAAATTGAGGTCACTAACAGTCTATGAGAAATGGTGTCCTTGATGCTAACCCAAGAATGACAGTTTTGGACATTTTAGCCCAGGGCCGAGGTCAAGTGCCCAGGATGCCATTTGTTCAGAGACACTGACGCTGTTTGCAGTGTGGGCCCACCAGAATGTGAAACTTGCCCACAGAACCTCTATTCAGAGCAAATAATTATCCATTAAATAATAAGTGGGTTAATAATATAGGATTTACGAAAAATAATAAATGAAATCTTATATTAAATTTTGTTAGGCTGTTGTTAGCGATTGGGGCCCCAGACAGCCCCCCTTTACCTAGTCTGCCATTCCGAAAAAAAGGGGGCATGTGGGAGTCAGGGAATGGGGTAGGGGAGGTGTCGTGGATGTGGATTGATCTTCGGACTCAAATAATCTTCAACAACTGGCCTTTAAATGTGTTCAAGTTGTAATTCCCTTTTTCCCTTTTGTCGACCCTACTGAAAATAATTCTCAAAACTTAAAGTAATCAAAAACTATATTGGGTTATCAATTTAAAAAAAAAAAGTTTAACAATATGGGTCTATATCTATTAGTTTCTTCTTTTAGTAGTATTTTTATTTATAGGTTCTGCTCTGTTCTGCTGTTGTCTTTATTTCTGTTCACTTGTGGTATCGTTCAGTTTAGTTGCAAATCTTCTCTCACAAACAACACACCAGGAATGAGCAAAGTTTCAAGATTTAAATAACGTTTACTACATACAGTTTAAAGATAAAAAAAAATTACAAATGGAAAGATTTATGCGCAGTAATAATTACAAAAAAATGCCTTGGTTAGTACATATTATTATTCAATACAACAACGATTGATTAAATCTTCAATTATTTCATCCGTATAACAGTCACAACTATATCTTCTCTATAAGTATACTACCGTCTCGAATGATTCGAGGTAGATATACTTGATTAAAAATATACTTCTGTAAATTTGGAAAAAATAACGACCGACGGAGACAGAGAGCTAGGGGTCATCCATAAAAGACGTCCACCAATTTTTAGCTATTTTTATCCCCCCCTCCCCCTTGTCAACATTTGTCCACTTTTGACTGGACCCCCCTCCCCCCCCCCCCCCAGTTGTGGACGTCCAAAACATAAAATTTACCGAACTTGAATTAATTAATATTTCGAATTTTTAAATTGGGAGAATGTAAACAATATAAAGAGTACATATTTAATTTTTTTCAGAAATTCAAAATTCTAAATGTGAAAAAAATTACTGTTTAAAAACATTTTATTGAATTATTATTTAAAAATGCAAAGCATTAAACCACAATTATTCAGTCAACTGAAAATTCCGATTGCAGCCATTCAAACATATTTCATATGATGACTACATCTGTTGTTGAATTTTTAATTGCTGGTTCAATCTCCTTGCCTGATACTTCTGCCTCATCATGTTCACAAACACGAATATTGCAATGGACGACCTTATGTTATTTCATTGCCACCTGTGATGGGAAGTATTTGCTGCAGAAACACATTCGCTTGGGAATTTTTCCTGCCACCGATGGGCAATAGAGATCGAAAGGCATGGTACTGTAACGGTGATCGGGCTCCAGACCAATCAGTGCAAGCCTCTGAAACAGTGATCCATAAGTACCACTACTACTCCCGATAGCTGCAGCCATGACGCCTGCTTCATGACTAACAAAAGGTACAGAAGCTGGAATGAAACGTTTGGGAAATAGTTCATTATATTGGTTCGTCTTGCTCCACAGCACGTTACATTATATTTGATGATCTGCAGAAAATATTGAGACTGTTGGACATGATTCCAACACCATTTCACAGAGGGAGATGGAAGAAATGTGCTTGTGCTGCTTGGTTCAACATACCGTGCATACACATCATAGCCTTCAATGACAGCGTGACTTCAGAGAGTATTTCTCCAGCCTTTTTAAAGTGATGAACTCCAGGGGTGGGGGACGTAAAGGTATTTTACCAAGCTGAAAAGCTTTTTTGCTTTTTCCAGGTTTTACCATTTGCATCCAAATGGGACTCAAAATGATCACGAGGAAGAATGAGGCCTGACAGGTCATGAGACAATGGGGCCATTCGTCGTTCTACCGCGTTGTATGCACTGTGACCCGGGGCATGACAGGCTATAAAAAAATGCTGATCCCATTCCAGCAGAATTAGCAAACAGACCTTGACCAGTAGCAGCATTTGAATCAGACCTGCCAAACAGACTGACTGGATCAGGCTTGCCAAATGGACTACTTGTATCAGGCTTACCGAATGAACCACTAGTAGGTTTACCAAATAAATTACTTGCATCAGGCTTGCCAAATAAACCACCAGAGTTAGAATTGCCAAACACACCACCGGTTTCCGACTGGCCAAAAGAACTACTGGGATTAGATTGACCGAATGGACCACTTGGATTAGATTGACCGAATGGAGCACTTGCATTAGACTGACCAAACGAACCACTTGAATTAGATAGGCCAAATGGTCCACTGGAATTAGACTGCCTAAACGGACTATTTGAATTAGATAGACCAAAAGGACTACTTCAATTAGACTGACTTAACAGACTCGCAGTGTCAGATTTTCCAAACAATCCATTCTGTTTACCAAACAGGCCACTACTTGCATCTGTATTTGAACTCTGTTGATTGAAGGGACTGGAAGGACTCAGCACAGTGTGGACAACAGGTCCAGATCTGAGAAAATAAATATATATACATGTATATATAAATATATACACTGTTTATAACCTATTTAAAAAAAAAGCTTTCATTAAAAAGCAGCAAAAAAGTTAAAAAAGAAAAAAAAAACTCATTAAATCATACAAGATACGTAGATTATTCATTTATGTATTACTAACTATCAACTAAAGTGAAGACATTTAAAAAATAGTAGTGGATAACATCTTAAATATTAGTATGACATGATGAATGCTTTTTTAGTAGTAGCTGACTTTTTAAAAGTTTTTTTTTATACTTTTTAGTTTTAATAGAATTAAATTGAATCAAGTTTTTGGTACACTTGCATATAATTTATTTAATAAAAGCTTCAAACTATTTTTTTACACACATTTTCACTGGTGCTATGATTTGTATTCATTTAGACATGACAATCTCATGATTTGATTCCCCCCCCCCACTATAAACATTACTAAAAAGTAATTAGTTTCTTAATTCTACAAGATTTTCATTCAAGGACTAACAGAAAGTGAGACTAAAAGCTTATAAAAGGTCCTGATCTCACAAAAGAAATTCTATGAGCTGAAGATAAAATGAATCTCCTCAAGTGTCAAATGATCCTCCCTTGGTAAATGTGTTATCTTCCTCTATAGTCAAATAAAAAAAGTTATCTTTGAGAAATTTTTTTTCTCTGGCACTATAAAAGTCATCTCAAAAAAAAGAAAACCTAAAAAACTCAATAATGTGTTTGCTTTTTCCAGGTTTTACCATTTGCATCCAAATGGGACTCAAAATGATCACGAGGAAGAATGAGGCCTGACAGGTCATGAGACAATGGGGCCATTCGTCGTTCTACCGCGTTGTATGCACTGTGACCCGGGGCATGACAGGCTATAAAAAAAGCATCAAGATTGTGCTTGGTAAACAATTTATATGCAGCGTTCAATGTTTTTGGATAACGTGGTTTCTCGTCTGGGCCTCCGTCAACAGTAATAAATTAATATAGGCTTTACTAATCCACCATCTGTACAGGCCACATTCTTGAAAATATCCTGAGAGACAAGTACATCAAAATCAGCAACATGTGAGGCAGCAGTACTACTGGAGTCATGTTAAGGCTAAATTCTCCATCGCACTACCGGCTATGGTGGGGGGAAGGCCACCATGATAGCAGTGCTATGAGTGGTTAACCATTCTAAAAGATTTCTGATAGGACCCGGGCTTGAAGTTTATTTATTGTTACTTAACAAAAGCAAAACTAAATGTTTGTTTCATGTTCCCATATAATGATCTCGATATTTAGTAGTAGTATAGCTGTAGCCTAAGGCAGCATCTGTTGCAAGTGTGTAGTGTACAACATTTTCTCTTCAACCGTAGGGACGTAGGCATCTGCCGCGGGCAGTAAGGTCATCTCGGGGACGCTGGGGATATCTCCGGCACTGAGAAATGCCATCCCCGCTCTGCTTTAGCTAATTTTATCCCCGCCGGGGATGAAACCATAGACATTTATCCCCGGCTCTGCAGAACTTTTTTTTGTCATCCCCGGCACTGGTTTTTTCTTAAACCGAGCACTGTGCCTGATACGTTTGTATAACAACTCATCAAAATACATCATCTTTTAGTGTCTTGAATGGTTCCTTTGATATCACTTGCCAAGGAGTTATTTTTCTGTGGTGAATTGGTGAAAATACCTCCCCTTGCTGTCGGCTAAGTAACTGACGTTCAAGGCGGACCCCCCCCCTCCCTATTTACGCCAATGAGTGAAATAATAATTATCTTTATTTATTCCTAGATCAATTTACCAGCACAAACGGTGTTATAAAGCTGAAAGGTATTGTGGATGACAGTCCTGAACCTACTAAAGGTCATGTGACCTCTGGATCATGTCAAAGTGTGGTCAGTAACCAGTCAAGAGTTGTGATCACTTTGTCCGATGGACTTGAAGTCATGTGTGACACTGAAACTGACGGAGGTGGATGGACCATCTTCCAGATGCGGATCTACGGTAATGTCAGTTTCTACAGAAGTTGGCAGAAATACAAAAGAGGATTTGGAGACGTGATTTTTACCTCGGCAATGAAAACATTCACCGTATTTCATCCAATGGAACCTACGAGCTGAGAGTGGATTTTGAGTTTGAACAAAAGAAATACTTTGCTAAATACTCCCAGTTCTCTCTGTCCGGTGAGTCAGATGGCTACAAGTTATTGGTCAGTGGATATTCAGGTGATGCTGGAGACAGCCTGACGTATCACTCAGGTAAGAGGTTCTCAACCCAAGATAAAGATCAAGACATCTACGATCAATTAAACTGTGCCGTCAGGTATCAAGGGGGGTGGTGGTACGGTGCCTGTCATGACTCAAATCTTAACGGAATTTGGGGATCTAAGGAATACGGCACAGGGTTGAACTGGCAGATAAAAACTGGATATTTTGGATCAGCTTCTTTGATGGAAATGAAGATAAGAAAAATTGCTTGAATTCAATAATTTAATGAATAAAACAGAGATAAACGTCGACATATATATTACATACGTTTCGTCTATTATCTATCTATTCATTGCCTTTTTATTTATCTATTACATATACATCTATCTATCAGTTAACCAATCAATCCATCAGATGATGTTGATTTATCTATCCACGAGTTGACCTTTCTATCAATATTTCTATATAATATGAGAAAGGAAATGGAGGGTGGGGGGTCTAAACTGTCATTTATTCATTTAGAAATTTTCAACCCCTCTCCCCCCCCCCAACTCACAGCGGATTTTAAGCAGCGGTCTTGAGAGCATTTGTGTACCCCCCCCCCCCCCAATGTACTTTAGCCTAGGCCAAAGAATATACGTTTTAATGTCCAGATTAAGTGCCAACGCTTAGAGCCCCCAAAACGTAGGAATGGACCTGGTTACAAATATGGCGGTCCGTGAGGAGATCCGTAAGGTCGTCGACCCTTAGCGATCGTTGCAAGGTTAAGGGGGCGCACAGATCCAACTACACCACATAAATTACACACAATAAATTAAAAAATAAAAATAAAATTGAGTTGCCAGGACCGTTCTTTGGGGGGTAGGGTCTTTAAGGGCTCTAGGCAGAGACTTTCGAAGATATTGGGGTCCTATGCATGATGGGGTCAGGTAACCATCAATTTGAGATTAATAACGGCAGAGAGCCCCTTCGCGGGGGGAGGGGGTAGCTAGGAGGTTGACTCTATATAAGAATGGACTGGTTTGGTCCAAAATGAGGCACTTAACTCGGCTGTCTTGAAGACGTAAACATGTCTGAATTGTACTGTGCTGGAGTCCGTGCCACGGAAGTAAAAAAGACGCAAAGTCATCTTATGCATAAAGTACTATTAATTAATAACCCTGTCTATTACCTTTCTGTTAAAACATAAAAGAATGCTACAATTATGATAACAAGTTTATTATTTTTTTTTTAAAACAAAGAATACAAAATGTTTTACCGGTACATTAAATCAATTTGCTTAATCTTAAAAGAAAAATACATGTCATTAATGAACATAATTGTGGTAATGAATTTTTTTTTATCATTTCTCCATTGCACTATTTATCAAATCCTATTCTTAGAACATTTTACCAAATGCTGTCTTAAGGCTCAGTAAATGACCTGGCTTTATATTAACCAGCAAAGTGTAATTTTATAAAAATAATTCAGAATATGTATTTGTTGAATATACAAATTGTAAATATTAATTTAAGATGAATATTATTAAATATAGTACATCATAAATGCTGATTCATGTATATGATTATTCAAACAACTAATCAAAAGAAATCTTGTGAAATTTCATCAATGTAAAAAGATGATATTTCAATCAAAAGAAACATAATAAGAATATATTGCAAACAATGTACATGTAAAAAGCCCAGAAGTACTTGCGTGAACAACATTAAAAAAACAACTGCTGTAGATGTAAACATTTATTCATTCATCTGAAGTATTCCTCTGTTGTTATTTGTAATTATTTTTATTTTTTACAATTTAAAAAAAAATTGAAAGTATTAAAAGTAATACAGCAAGCTGTTGATACAAACAACTGGTTATTAGCTCTCATTTTAAAAACGGTTGTGTAATGCAGTGAAAACTTTGGAACCCATTAACAGGTTATGATAAAATATTTAAACAATATTTAAATAATACATATAACAGGAAATAAAAATTACAATTTTCAAAAGAAATACAGTATTTGCATCTTTTAAATTTTATCAACCAAAACATTTTGTAAAATATCTGTCGAACAATTCTGTCAGAATGTGTAGGTTTTTCTGCATTTCTCTGGCTGTTATATAGTATGTGTTTATCTTTTAACTGGAGTTAGTTGATGAACTCCAGGGGTGGGGGACGTAAAGGTATTTTACCAAGCTGAAAAGACTTTGCAGCGAAAGCCTCTTTTTCCTGATCATTCAGTTCAGCCAATGGGGTGTAGAGTCCAGATGTACTAATAGTCAAAGTGGGTTTTGATACAGTACTGACCGATGGCACAGGCTGACCAAACTGACCCACTGTCTGTGAGGTACCAGCTGAGTTGCCTCCAAAGATGGAGGAACTGTTCTGTGTTGGTGTGGAACTGAAGATGTTCTGGTTTTGCGGTGTGGACTGAGCAGGTGCATTTAATAGGCTGTTGCTCTGCTGCCCCTGGTGACCAAATGGAGAGGCTACAGGTTTGCCGAAAAGGGTCATGTTGGAAGTGCCTGCAAATGGGCTTGAAGCTACGGAGCTAACAGGGGCTCCGAACGGTGTGACAGTTGAGCCCAGGTTGCTGAAACTGGGAGTAGACGATCCAAGTGCACTCCCACCAAATGCTGATCCCATTCCAGCAGAATTAGCAAACAGACCTTGACCAGTAGCAGCATTTGAATCAGACCTGCCAAACAGACTGACTGGATCAGGCTTGCCAAATGGACTACTTGCATCAGGCTTGCCAAATAAACCACCCGAGGTAGAATTGCCAAACACACCACCGGTTTCCGACTGGCCAAAAGAACTACTGGGATTAGATTGACCAAATGGACCACTTGGATTAGATTGACCAAATGGAGCACTTGCATTAGACTGACCAAACGAACCACTTGAATTAGATAGGCCAAATGGTCCACTGGAATTAGTCTGCCTAAACGGACTATTTGAATTAGATAGACCAAAAGGACTACTTGAATTAGACTGACTTAACAGACTCGCAGTGTCAGATTTTCCAAACAATCCATTCTGTTTACCAAACAGGCCACTACTTGCATCTGTATTTGAACTCTGTTGATTGAAGAGACTGGAAGGACTCAGCACAGAGTGGACAACAGGTCCAGATCTGAGAAAAAAAAAAATATATACACTGTTTATAACCTATTTAAAAAAAAAGCTTTCATTAAAAAGCAGCAAAAAAGTTAAAAAAGAAAAAAAAAAACTCATTATATCATACAAGATATGTAGATTATTCATTTATGTATTACTAACTATCAACTAAAGTGAAGACATTTAAAAATTAGTAGTGATAACATTCATAAATATTAGTATGACATGATGAATGCTTTTTAGTAGTAGCTGACTTTTAAAAGTTTTTTTTTATACTTTTAGTTTTAATAGAATTAAAATTTGAATTGCTTTTGTACACTTGCATATAATTTAATTAATAAAAGCTTCACTATTTTACACACATTTTCACTGGTGCTATGATTTGTATTCATTTAGACATGACAATCTCATGATTTTTTCCCCCCACTATAAACATTACTAAAAAGTAATTAGTTTCTTAATTCTACAAGATTTTCATTCAAGGACTAACAGAAAGTGAGACTAAAAGCTTATAAAAGGTCCTGGATTTCAACAAAAGAAATTCTATGAGCTGAGTGAAAATGACCTTCCCTCTAAGTGTCAAATGACCTTCCCTCTAAGTGTCAATTGCCCTTCCCTCTAAGTGTCAAATGACCTTCCCTCTGAGTGTCAATTAACCTTCCATCTAAGTGTCAAATGACCTTCCCTCTAAGTGTCAAATGACCTTCCCTCTAAGTGTCAAATGACCTTCCCTCTAAGTGTCAAATGACCTTCCCTCTAAGTGTCAAATGACCTTCCCTCTAAGTATCAAATGACCTTCCCTCTAAGTGTCAAATGACCTTCCCTCTAAGTGTCAATTGCCCTTTCCTCTGAGTGTCAAATGACCTTCCATCTAAGTGTCAAATGACCTTCCCTCAGAGTGTCAAATGACCTGCCCTCTGAGTGTCAAATGACCTTCCCTCTGAGTGTCAAATGACCTTCCCTCTAAGTGTCAAATGACCTTCCCTCTAAATGTCATTTGCCCTTCCCTTTAAGTGTCAAATGACCTTCCCTCTAAGTGTCAAATGACCTTCCCTCTGAGTGTCAAATGACCTACCCTCTGAGTGTCAAATGACTTTCCCTCTGAGTGTCAAATGACCTTCCCTCTGAGTGTCAAATGGCCTTCCCTCTAAGTGTCAAATGACCTTCCCTCTGAGTGTCAAATGACCTTCCCCCTGAGTGTCAAATGACCTTCCCTCTAAGTGTCAAATGACCTTCCCTCTAAGTGTCAAATGACCTTCCCTCTAAGTGTCAAATGACCTTCCCTCTGAGTGTCAAATGACCTTCCCTCTGAGTGTCAAATGACCTTCCCTCTAAGTGTCAAATGACCATCCCTCTAATTGTCAAATGACCTTCCCTCTAAGTGTCAAATGACCTTCCGTCTAAGTGTCAAATGGAAAAAAAAAGGTTTACCCTTGAGAAATTTTTTTTCTGGCATCATCCAAAAAAGTCATCTGAAAAAAAAAGAAACCAAAAACTCAATGACGTTTTTTTGATAAAAATTGTTTTAAATGTAATACCATTTTGAGAGTTAAGTTTTATTATGCTTATACATTCACCCCCTCCTATAACAAAATATGTTACTTATTTTGAAGAATGACTACCAGTCAAATTTTAAATTGTGCACGTTGTGAGTCTTATAAAAATTTAACAAGATTTTTTTTTCTGAGCCGACACTGTACCAGCAAACCACCCAAAGAACAATTTACAGTGCGTTTTCAGCCGCCCTTGTTTCAGTTAAGGCTCCTTTAGCCTTTAGCACTATGGAGACCATCACTGATATCTCCCACTGGAGAACTGTGCTAACTGATTAAAGTAACTGGTGTCAAGATTCTTATTCATATCTTGCCAGCTCAGATACACTGATTATATTTAATGAGCAACATACACTGTTTAAAGTTTTGTGTAACAGCATGCAGAATAGAGACCTGCTCAGGTATGACAGGCACTTAACAAACTGCTAGAAACTTCACAGAAGCTCAGACATAAACAGTAAGTTGCAACAGATGGAAGAAAAAAGTTATCTATGATTCCTTTTTCCCAGAAAATTTTAAAAAAAAAAAAGACAATTTTAGAAAGAAATTCTCAATGGCAGTCACAAAAGCATTTAATTTATTATGATCTTAGAGCCAATATTCATGAGATGGAAATGCATCTCCTTATAAAACACTAATTTTCTAAAAAATGTTCAGCTTAGGGTAAGGTAAAGTAGGCTACAACTAAAATTTCTGTCCTTACCAATTTCTTCTTTGTCTCCATGGTCATGTGTTTCAGTAGGTTTTTCCTGTTTCCAAAGTCCACCAACAGCTGGCGATATTTCTCTACCTAGAACAAACCAACTTTATTAAGTCAAAAATTAAAAAAGTAATCACTTACACATGCAGTCTCAAAATCAGAGAAAGAAATTTGAATAAAAAATGTTATAGTTACATTATTAGATGATAACAGTAAAGTACATCTACCTAAAATAATACTTTTATCAATGTTTGGTGATGGTTTTAATTTAAAAGATGCAATATATTCTTTTGTACATGTATCAACATAAATAAAAATTACATATTATTGTAAGGCTTAAAAAATATTTTCAAATTGTGTCACTTTTATTGAGGTTTGATGAGCTTTACATAGAGAAGAAATAATAAAATGAAAGCCACCTAAATTTTGACTTAAGTGACGCAAAACCCGAATTTCGAGCCAGTTAGCGGGACCTAAAATATTATGAAAAAAATGTTTTTTTAACGATAATGAATATTTGTCAACTTTAAGTATAGATTCTAAAAAAAATTCTAAAAAAAGTAACCTGAAAGGATAATTAAACTGAGAGAATTTTTTGTTTAAATTACAATGAAATAACAGAATTAAAGGTTTCTTGTTTATGAGATTTTTCAGTTTTCGAGCATGTATTCATCAAAGGAGGTAACTATAATTACAAGTTCACAAATTACAGCACTTGACAGTTTTGTGACCTGAATGCTTTAAAGGGATAAAATTCAAAATAACTCAAATACATATCCTAAACAAACAACTTTTTTCTGATGACATTTTAAAAAGACCTACATAAGGTGCAATATTTCCAGCCTTCATGGCCTCGTACGCCTCAAGCCTCAACTCCTCACAACTTATATCATACAATTCTGACCAAAAAAAAAAAAAGAAAATCAGGGAATAAAATAGTATCCATAATGTACCAGTAAAAGAAAAACATTTTTTTTTTTAATTCAGCAAATAACATTTTACTGTCCAAAGAGAAATTTTAAAAAATGTACAAGTGGGTGCTTTAACAAATTAGGGAGAAAATTGTTAAAGCTAAAGCATTAACATTTTTAACTCCTAGCAAAAATAAAAAAAAAAAACAAAAAACACTCCTTTTTTCTAAAGTGTTATCAACAGCTTGCAGAAAAACCACATAAAATGATTTCATATAGGCTATACGACAATCAAAATTCTACTGGAATATTATTTCATACAGGCTATACGACAATCAAAATTCTACTGGAATAAAGGAGTCTCCATACAATTAAAAATGTTTTTTTCATGCTTTATTGGAGAGTCTCAAAAAACATAATGTACATTAGTCTATGTCTGTAAAATTGAATACGCTATTTGTAAAATAAAAGTGTAAATATTTTACAAAATGTATTTACTGATCATGAAATTTTTAAAAATAAAATTTGTGGCTCAATTGAAAGTTTTAATTTGGATTTCAAATATTTTTTGAAGAATTGTTAGGTGTTTGATTACCAGGAATAGATGGAGTGTTTCCTTCTAATCCCATAGAAGAAAAGGGCCACATTTTTGAGTTTTCAGACGATTCTATTTCTTTTGGTAAACCACTTCTGCAAATTAAAAAATAGAAGAAAATAACAATTTATCATTAAAAAAAATAAAACAATGTAATTCAATTTTTAAAAATCCGTAATATGCCTTTAAAAATAATTTAATTCTTTTTTTTTAACAAATTAAACTTTTTACTAGACTGTCCAGTGGTACCAGTGGCGTCACTAAGGGGGTGCGGACTGCATCAGGTGACACCCTCACAAGGGGTGACACCAAAATGCAAAATATCTGGTTTTAGGCCTATATTCTTATTTTGTAATGTCTATGGGGTGTCATGAGAGGGGTGACACCATGAGTTACCGCACCAGGTGACACCAACCCTAGTGATGCCACTGAGTGGTACCATGAGATATGAATTTAATTTGTTCTGTAACCTTGCTTGTAAGTCAATTTGCTCATATTTCAAATCAATTTTTACAACTGACATTAAATGAAATGGCATTTATCAGTCCCAGACACCAAAATGCCATCCTTGTTTTTTTTACATGTTTTTGAATAAGATAAATGTATTTATAAATGACAAATGATGCATTCAAACATAGTAACAGAGGATGATAAGAAATAAACTGGTTTTATTAAGTGTATTTACTTGGAATGAGCCAATTGATCTTACGTAACATGCTGGGGGACTTATTTAGAAAATATTTTAACGCCCTTAGCTGGTGTTATACCCTTTATCAACTCCTTCTGTTTAAAGCACAATATATTACGTTGAAGTACTACATCCATAGTGCCCTGCCAGTCAGTCACACACACCACGCTCATGTTTTTCTATGATCTCACGCTTCTTCTGAGCACTGACCTTTCCAATGACAAAAGGCACAAAACGCGAGTACAGGTTACTTCAACAGTGAGACAAATAAGCATTAACATTAACTAAGACAGGAAATGGTGAGACGCTAGAGGCTCAGTAAACTGGGTCATGTGCAAAGCAAAGCATTAACATTAACTAAGACAGGAAATGGTGAGACGCTAGAGGCTCAGTAAACTGGGTCATGTGCAAAGCAAAACATTGGTTGCTTAACAGCTTGAATATAAAAAATCTCGAATGTTAGCGCACTTGTATGTCGAGTTACCACTTTATAAACATTTTATGCATGAATTATAGTTAATAACTTTATTTAATGTATTTTCTTTGCATTTTGGCCACAGCTTTACTATAAAAGAACTACAATCTGTAATCCAGTGATTTTTGTTTTCTTTTTGTAGGGAGGTACCATTGCATAATAATTATGATCAATGAACTCTTAAGTCCTTTATAAACATGTAAGGCTGTACATATTGAATTCTTTATTGTATTTTTTTTTAAAGGGCTGAGATGTTTTGAAATTTAATTTCAAATTAATTAAAAAATATTTACTTAAATTTGAAAGTGGTGATCTTGAGTCACTTCAAGACATCATATATCAATATTTTTTAATGATGAAAGTTGTATAAGGTTCTGTAAACCAAACATGCAATCTTAAGCTGTCACTGAAAAACAGCACAAGTAAAAATTTATGAAATAAGTACAGCACAGTGTGTCTGATGTTAGAGTTTTTCCTGCTATGACTTACACAACATCCAGTGAGGTCTGTGATCCAGAGCTTTCAGGATTTCGCTGATTATTTGAAGACCATTTGTATTTGTCATTCTGTCCTCCCCCATTGAACTTGTCCTCGAAGGTTACTCGTGGACCCTCTCTTCGCTGCTGCCATCTGTCATCTCCTGCTCCAAACAGGTTTCTTTGAACACCTGGTGTTTGTATAATGCAAAAACTTATTTTAATAATAATTTTGTGGTAAGATATCATTGAACAAGATAAAAAAAGTTATTGTAAAAAAACAGTTTTTATTACCATTTGTTACTATAAATAATTTAATGTCTTAATTAATGTAAAGTAGAGTACTGAACAAACTTTTTCACAAAAACCACACCAGTATGAGGTGTATTATTTTAGAATAACTCCTCATGCATTTTGTAAGTCATTTGTGCCCAAATGGATCATGACACTCAATTTGCTAGTGCCACAATTTTATATGTATAATTATACTAGTGTTAACTATAAAACACTTCCATTTATTTTTTAATCAATTCCCCATAATGATGAGATGATCTCTTCGATGCTAGAATACATACTTTTTCTGTAAAGTCAAGAGTTCAATGCCAGCTTTGGAGGTACCAAGGAAGAGATAGATGAGGGACTAGAATAGTCCTCTTTACTTCCCAAACTTATGTCAGGAGCCCATTTTTAAGCTGAGTGTAATCCTGAGACAAGGCGGGTGTTGTTTGTAAGGGTTAGTTTGAAAGTCAAATATGATACCTGGAACCAAAGTGGCAATTGTGTTACTACAGTTAGGTACCCACTCCCACCCCTTCAACATAAAATGTATGTTTATGAATGGCAGTCTTTTCAGTCGCAACCCTCTACTGATCTGATCCTGGTCATCCAGGATCTAATATGAGGTCAACAGTTGACTAAATAATTATTCATACTTTACTCTTTACCTCTATAAGTTATCTTGTCTTAAGAAATTACCAGGGTCAGGGTAAAGCATCAATAATATTGTTCAAAACAATAAAAGTCGCTAAATGTTGAAATTACCCAGCTACAAATCATCAGTTATTTGCTACTCAAATAGAATAGCATTCTAAATGTCATTCCGTACGAACCTCGAGGATGCTCATTCCGACAATTGTCTCCGTAACGACAACGTCCTTCTAAAAAAAACTGACACACCGGCATTTAGAAAAGTATTAAGGGAAATAGAAATCGAAAGCTTTTAAGTTGTTGACGGAAACAAGGAAATTATATCACTGAACTATATTATATTAAGTTTTCAACAACAATAACAAAAAGAACTTCCGTTCAGTTAAATCTGAAACGAAAGATTTTTTTTTCACTATTACACGTATGGGGTATATGGATTAAAAATAGTAAACAACAATGGAACCCATAAAAACTACGCAAATTACGGGATTGTGGTCATATTTAGAAACAGTAATAATCATTGTTGTTCACAAATATATTGCGAAAAAATGCTTTTTTTTTTAATAATATTTATATTGTCGTCAGGGTTAACATAACTTACGTCTTAAGATTAATCTAGCAGATAGACTATCATAGACCATTCAAAATTAGGTTATTTCATAAGATAGGTATTTTAAACACTTTCTTTTTTTACTTTTTTTTTAAATATGTTTTTTTTTACAAATTTGAACACTTTTTATCAATACTATCATCACCAATTTTAAAAATAATTTTACTGTGGTACATTGTCTTACCAATGCCCTAACATTAGTAACATGCGAGATTTTTTAGATACATGTTATGTTTTGCTTTGAAATATGAGCAGGGCGACCAACTGCATATTACTCATCTCGCATTTCCCCGCTCCTCAGTCAGTGTGCTTGTTTGCCTTACGAAGTATCTTTGAATTTGATAAGTTGTGCTTCTGTTTTGTGCTTTTTGTTCATTTACAGTATTTCATCACATTTCATTTTATATTTATGGTTCCGAAGAAAGTGAGTGGAAAGGTCATTGCTCAGAAGAAGCGTGAAATCATAGAAAAACATGGGAAAGTTATGTGAGTAGCGGCAGTATGTGCGTAATGCTTCAACAATGAGTACTGTGCTTAAACAGAAGAAGTCGATAAAGGGTATAATAATAATAATAGCTAAGGGCGTCAAATAATTTTTTTAAGCTCCACCTATTTCCTCCACCCTACACCTCCGCCAGCATATTTCGTAATATCAAGTCGACTAATTTCCAAGTAAATACTTATAATAAAACCAGTTTATTTCTTATTATGTTTTTATTCAATATATGTTATTTATAAATACATATTTATTATTTGAAGACACATAACAAAAACCCCCATGGATGTTGTTATGAGTCACTCATGTATCTGAACTTTGCTAAGACCAAAGTAATGAATAAATTAAATCATGTCTTTTAAAGATTAAATATACACATTCTTTGTACATGGCAGACTGTCATAAACAATTACTGTGTCTATATTACTATTTAATATTTACTGCTTTTCAGGTTGATTGGTCTGAGCCATGGTTTTCTGTGTTACTTGGGTTTCACATCCTAACTTTTCTGGTCACCTATATTACAAGAAAATATCAGATGATTCAAGCTGGACATTTTTTTATTTTACGTAAGTAATGCTTTGTTCAATAGGCGAAATATTGGTCAGTATTATATACCTTCAGAGTTTTACTTTGTAATAGAATTTATTTTAGGACATAAAATTGTAAAAAAATGAAAGGCTATTAATAGGCAATGTACAGAAGCTTTACAGAATGATATAAAAAGCAATATTAAATACTAAAGAGATGTTTTTATCTCACGAATAACAACAAAAACATGTAGTTGCCAGACCTGGTGTTTCAACAAGCAGATGGCAGGTCAGACAGTGCTCATTAAAAACTCTGCAAACATCAGATCTAGCAGAAATAACCATGATTGTACAGGAATAACTTCAATTTTCTTTACATGCCTTTTTTTGAATGGTAGATATGTTATGCCAATGTCTGCTTTACGGCCAATAGCATCTTTTGGTCATGTGAACAGTTGCAAATATTTGCTGGCCAATGTCGAAGTGACAATCGTTGGCCGGTTTAGCTGGTCCATAGGTGCTATTGGCCATGTCGAAGACATTGTCCGTTACAGATACAACTGGTGGAGGACTTCTTGTAACTTTATGTGATATGTTCTAAAGCAGTGGAACTCATCATTGAAATTAAATTAAAAGACACGTGACCAGTTTTGCAGCCATTTTAGAGTCCATTTTTATAATCTGCTGGGTGTAAAGTTTGGCAATACATTGCTCTCTGTGATGAAAATCTTACCTCATAGATTCAATGATAAAACTTGATACATTTTATTAAGATATTTTATCATTTGGGTTTAAAAATCCTTGTATAAGATTAAAAAAAAAAGGAACTAGTTGCACATCATATTATTTACTATAACAACTTTTGCAGAATAGAAGTTTAAATAATATAATTTTTCTTTTTGTTTCTTTCATTCAGTCATGTTGGTGTATTTTGCTGAATCTTTTAATGAAATAGCAGCAAATAACTGGAAGTAAGTGGAAAAAATAATTGTAGTGCATGTATTTATATCATTATGATTTTAGATACCTATGTAAAGTCATCAATCTGAATTAATTGTTTTGTATATAGTGAGCACAAAGTCCTTTTATCATTATCTTATGGACGATTTTAAAAGCTGCAGCAATGTTCTTTAATGTTTGCGATGCCTTCTCAAACCGCACAACAAAGTCATATATGACATTTTTTATCGATTTCCTGGTAATAATGCCTTTTTATACTCATGAACCCTCCCAGTGACTACAGATTGTTCTCATGTGTGTCACCTTTTGCTTCCTCTTGGACTGTCCACCACATTGTAGCGACTATAGTTAAGCAGCAGCAATTGACAGAACTAGACAAGATATCAGAAAAACACCTCCAAATAGAAAGAAGCCTTTTGCTGGTGTCACAGTAACGAAATTGTCAGGATTATCCTTGTAAATAATCCTAAAGATTGTGGTATACAGAATTTGTGCTCACCCCATATTTTTAAGTGCATATGTTTTCCAATTCATGTTCAAAGCTTCACAGAACTTAGAGCTTTAATAAAAATTTTGTCTTAATAAGCACATTGTTCTAATTTTTCTTACTTCAGATTATTTTCCAAGCAACAGTATTTTGATAGTAAAGGAATGTTTATATCTTTGGTGTGGTCAGCTCCACTGCTACTGAACTCTCTGATTATTGTGGTATGTTAATTTTTGTTTTTCATTAAATTATATAAAGTTTAAAAGTTAAAGTTCCCTTAAGCCCCTAAGGGCTCATCGAGGCAGATGAAGTGTAGAATTCACCAGTTTCAGTTACCTCAGCATATAAAGGGATTGTGTGGTTGGCACAACGCCTAGCTGCTTTTACTCCCTCAACTTAAAGTCAGGTACCCATATGAAGCTGGGTGGACTTGAGGACTAATACCTGTAAAAGTCCCAAGGTTCTCATTGAGATTCGACCCTGAGACCTCCTTTAGTCGACAGTAGGAGTTATATATCGCACAACCACCTGTCTCCTGTATAAATTTTAGCAGTCTACAAAATGACCAGAATTTTTATAATTCTAATAATGGTTCATGTTTTACTGCATGGTTGTTTTTTAAAGTTTGAAGTCCTGTTTCTTGGCCCTATTTCCAATTCATAGTTTTATTTTTAGCCATTCCTGAATCATGCATCCCCATTTATTGCAGAGGTTGCAGTAACTAGTCTCTGTATTGGGATGAAGATAAAACAGTGGAAATAATCACTGTTTTATAAAATTAGACATAAGATTGGTACATTATATCAAAGATTATTTTTTTCTGGTAGCGTAATGTAGTTTGATTCAGCATTAATTGTCCATTCTAACTTTGAATGTAACAGTCGTCAAACAATATTTGAATTTATAAGATTGGGTCTAATTATTGTTATTAAACTGTTCCCTTCTCCCCCCCCCCCCCATCACATTTCATTACATTCTCATTTGAAGCATTAATATTGCTTGGCTTTAAAACGTTTCTGATTTGTTGCCTGTTGTAGACATATATTTATGCACATGTTTTATGTTTATAGCTTTATCCCTTTGCTTTGATTTCAATTTGTAGATGATGTGGATTTTGACTTCCTCCCAATTGATGATCAGCACTGGCCGACTGAAGTTGTTGGCAGAGAAACGAGCTAGAGAAAAAAATGAAAAGGATAAGAAGAAGAACTGAATGAAAAAAAAAAATCTTTTTGTTTTGTTGACTAGGATTTAACATTAAATTTCCTTTTTTGTATGGAAATTGTACTCTGTGATACAGAACCATCCAGATATGACACAAGGTTCTATTCAGTATGTGAATTTTAAGAATAAATCCACTTTTTAAATTTAACTCTATACAATTTGGGGAAAAAAATATACAAATAATTGAACTAAGGAAAAGAAAAACAAACTTAGAAAAAATGTAGTACTATTAGTACTATTTAGTAAAATATGGGTTAAATATGAAAATAAGCAACTGATAACTCATTTTTTTACACATTATTTATCTGAAACTGTCAAAGTCTTAATAAAGTAAAGTTTATCGTATTATAGATTAAAGATAATCAATAAATTAGGTGTTCAATTTTATACATCTTCTAACAATGCCAATTTGAATTTCCTTTTTAGACATTTCTTAAATTAAACCCCACAAAAAAAATTTCAGACTTTAATTTTTATGTAGCTTCACATTTTTAAAGTTTTGAATTTTCCTTCTTTTTTTTTTTTTTGCAGCAATTAATTCATTTTGACAACATTGTACAAAATTAAGTTGTGTGTTGTTTTTTTTATTAACTTATCAACCATATCTTTTTTTTTTTCACTCTTAATTTATTTATGAATAGCATTTGTTACATGAATTGGTATGTTTAAAGTACACATTCTGTTGAACATTTGTATAAATCTTTGAAGAATGTCATACATTGGGATGCAGAATCTTGGTACATTTTTTTTTTTGTGCTATGCAGTTATGGGTGGCTTTGAGTTAGAGCATGTGACTTCTCAGCAGGTTGTTCTCATTGGTCACCTGCTGGTCAGATGTGGTCACAGAAATGGTTTAAATTCTAATTCTTCTGCCCTGTGGAAGTTAGCACAGATACCATTGATAACTTGAATTGGGACTCAATAGCAAAATGTTCATACCAACATCATAGTATATCATAATATTTAATCTGTTGCTGAAAGTGTCAGTCACAATCTTATGCTAATTTTATAAAACTGGTTATTTTTGTTGATTTAAATATAAAAAAAAAGATTGTAAGTAAATGATAGATATTCAATTTGCTGCTGTTTCATTTTCACTGATCGAGTATTTAAAATCTTGTAGTTTGAAGCTTGTGTTAAAGTCTAATCAGTTAAAAACCTCTTGCCAATTTTTTTCTTTTTATTTAAAAAAATATGTTGGGCTGAAATCATAATTGTATTGGGAAATATTTGTTGATAGCTAATATAAAAAAAAATTTCCTTCAATTTGATAACAAATTAAATATTTTTATTGACTGTGTTTTCTTTTTTTTTTTACCTAGTTTTTTTTTTTATAATTAACATGGTGCCTCCTTGACCATTGCACTATCTGTTAAGGTGGGGATGATAGAAGGGCATCATAAAAACCATCCCATTACTGGTTTGTAGGATCTAAGAGATTTCATCTCATCCATACAGGAACTTCACCCTCACAGTTTTTCATATAATCTGTCAAGTTTTTTATATTTTGATGTGAAAAAAATTTATTTCAAAACATTCCATTTCTTGACAAAATAACAACCTTTGAGATATTTTAAATCTTATTAAACTGGTGGGTTTTTTCTATTTAAACAAAAGAAATACAGATGTATCAGTTAATAGATATCTAAATTATCTATGCCTTGCAAATGAAATGCTTTTATCTAATAGATGAAGTTGGAGAAAAAAATATGAACAAGCCAGATGCCTCTGATCCTTTGGGTGGAGTAATCTATTATTATAGGATCACTGGTGGGTGGATGCCCTAGTTAAGGGAGACTGGGTGGATGCCCTAGTTTAGGGGTGGGCAAACTACCGCATGCGGCCCATCAGGGCAAAAGTATGCGCCTGTATAAGTGCTGTCATGCGAATCACAACCAGTAAACTGGTTCCACAGTTCACAAACATTATCCGAATTTGTGAACAGTTACAAACTTCTCATTAATTATAATTGTACTCTGTGGTCAGCTTGTGTGTAAATTAAGTTCCTTTGTCTTCATAATTATTATGACAGGTAACAATAAACTTTAGTTGAATTAATATGAATAGTAAAGTCTTATTACCAAATTAGCACTGAACTGATTTAGTTCAATTTTAAAAAATGTAATGTGCATGTGTAATAGAGTTTGAATGTGAAATAAAATGACAAATACATAGTTATTATCATTAGTTCATACTGTCATACGTTGAAAATTGTAATTGAATAGACAAAATATATGCGGCCCGCCGATAGCAATCGAGTTTTCAATGTGGCCCTCCATAGAAAAAGTTTGCCCACCCCTGCCTTAGTTGGTGGAGACTGGGTGGATGCCCTAGTTGGTGGAGACTGGGTGGATGCCCTAGTTGGTGGAGACTGGGTGGATGCTCTAGTTGGTGGAGACTGAGTGGATGCCCTAGTTGGTGGAGACTGGGTGGATGCCCTAGTTGGTGGAGACTGGGTGGATGCCCTAGTTGGTGGAGACTGGGTGGATGCCCTAGTTGGTGGAGACACCAAAATGAACAATTTTAAATTTCAGATAGAACACGGTATAGTCGGTTCTATAACGGTACCGATCATAGACAAAAACATGAGCAGTAGCACAGGGTGTCATCATGAAGAGCAGAGCGTCTGGAGCTTAGGTAAATCAATACAATTCACAGCTGCTCGGATCAATCAATAGTTTTTTTTTGCAAACTTTCTAAACGCATGAAATCTTGGTTTCATGAAATTGGAGACTGATCTTTCTGAAATACATACATGTGTTATACTATCATTTTTATCGCTAAAATATTATAAAGTAAATTCTCTAAGATCTACTGCAGGAAAATTCGAAATAGGCCTATGTACCATTGCTCATGATGGACGTCACCCTGAATTTCCCGCACCGGGGGCACCAATCAAATGACGCCACTGCTAATAAGCTGCTCGTAGGTTCCCATTGCCAATGCGACCTCCTGCGTTACCATGGCCCTGTATTTACAGTGCCGAACCTAGGGATTTGGGGGACCGGGGGCATCGGCCTCTTGACAATCGACACCAATGACATGAGATAATGTACTTAATATTATCTTCTGGACACCCCCCACCCTAGGTACGCCTCTGTGTATTTAGGCACACTGCAGACATTGTATTGACGGTGGAAAAACTCTTGTGTGTCTAGCCCAAGAGACGAGCAGCCATCAGATTCTGATTTTTGACAGAAACCCTCACTAAGGACAAATGTAATTATTGTTTATGTGAAAATTATATATGAACGTCATTGGATCATTAGTGTGAAGGAGAATAGGGGCTGTCCATTATTTATGTCAACAAATTTTTGGCGATTTTTACCTCCCCGGCCCTCCCCCTTGTCAACAACTTGTCAAACTTCCAGAGACCCCCCCCCTATAAAATTAGGTCAACATTTGATTACCCCCCCCCCCCCCCAAAAAAAAAGGTGGCTTCCGAAATGTTTATGTGGCAAAATTAGTAGGAATATAGTAAGTTTAATTAAAATACTGAATGTTAAGCGAGTGTGTATAACACAGGACTACAAACACTGCTTAATTTTCCTTTATTAAGTAATTATATTAAATTTTAAAAAAAAGTAATATTGTTGACGTCAACTTTTCTTGACCTCCTTCCTTCCCCCTTGTCAACAATTGTCAAAAATTTTCTGATCCCTCCTCCCCCCTATTTTGTTGACGTAATTAATGGACACCCCCGAAGAGCACAGAGCGAATCGGATTAAACTGCCCGATGGACCAAACCTTCGCGGCCGCCCTGACTGGCCTGAGTCATCATCAGTGTTTGATTAACCTATAAGAAAAAAAATAGATAAATATATAAAAAAAAAAGCTCCTAAACGAAACTTGTGCGCTCGGTCGTTACTCGTGTGCGCTAGTATGGCACACGTGCACAGCTTATAGGAAACAGTGATTTTAGCACTGTATAGGTAATTATTTCTAGCCTCCTATCAACACTAAGTTTTAAGCGAAATTAATGCTGGGTATTGCTAACAAAAAGTGCAATACTAACTATAAATCACTGATCGCTAAGGGAAATTACTATATTTTTAATTTTTCATAATGTGCAAATGAACACGAGTTGTTCCGTAGCTTTTAGAGTTTACAATTTTTATAATCTCAACGCCGGCAGTTACGATAATGTATGTTTACTAGCAGCCGAATCTACACAATCAATTTAAAAATTACGTTTGATAATAACGTTTCTCATTTTTTGTAAGCATGTGTAGTTATTTATCTTAGGGATTGGCTAATGTCGAAGATTTACCATTGATAAAAAATTGGGTGTATTAAGTTGATCCTTTTTTTCTGACCAAAATAAAGCGAAGTCTGCAAAGCTTAGTTAGGTCTTGCAACTAGTAATATTGTACAGTGGTAATCTAATATTTTAGAGTAGCTAGTATGAATAGCTAAAGCCTAGATTGTAAATATAAGTGTAAACAGTATACTTTTATAATCCATTTGGAAGATTCATATATTTTTTCATCAGTCAAATGGTATTTTAGATAATATATATTATTTTTGAAAATTTATATGAAAAAGAGCACAGGAAAACTAAAAAACATGCAAAAAAATAAAATATAGGCCATTGGCGTTATTTGATTTCTGATTCAGTAGAATATGTCATGAAAGTATGTTTTCAATACCTAGCTCTAAATTATGTTGTTGATTCTGCTTTATTATAAATATTAATTTGTATACATTCTGAAGATACCACAGAAATGTTATTAATATACAGTAAGCTGATATTGATTTAACTCTTCAGATCTATTGCATTAATTTAAAAAAAGGTTGTCTCTTCTTCTAGATCACAGT
The DNA here is from genome assembly GCA_021962125.1 of Bulinus truncatus. Classification (NCBI taxonomy): domain Eukaryota; kingdom Metazoa; phylum Mollusca; class Gastropoda; family Planorbidae; genus Bulinus; species Bulinus truncatus. The sequence continues at coordinate 5,267,853 of JAGDYQ010000035.1, forward strand.
TCATTTGACTTGAAGAAACTTATTTTTAGATGGCTACCCCTGGATCCACATCGGTCTTATCACAGGCAACTCATGGTCAACATCATTTTGGAATCCAGAGAGAGATGACTCCATCTGGTAGCAGCTATTCTATGATGAGTCCAGCGCCATCATCTCAGCTTATGTCACCCACTAAAGATAATGTTGTCAACATGTGTCGCTTTGGTCAGGAGATAGTACATGATATACTCAGCAAAGCTCAAGAGGTTTTCAGCTTGTTAAAATCTAACAGCATGCAGGTAATTTAAATCATAAAATATTTGGGTTTGGTATTGCTGTGTTATGTAAGTTCTTTACAGGTTTCTGCAGAGGCTGATAAAAGGGTGGATGCACAGAATCCCAGTTTCAAGTAAAGATCCTTTAGCTCAAAAAAGACCATTGGGGCTGATGAAGAGTAGAATTCACCGGTTTCTTTAACCTTGGCACAACACAAAGCCACCTTTACTTCCCCAACTCAAGTCTGGTACCTATTTAATGTGGACTTCTAAGACTTAATCAACTTTCACCAGACCTGGAAAATTTTCCTAAGCTCTGTCCGAGGATTGAACCCAGGACTTCCCGGTTGACACCACTCTGCCACCAGTCACACTCAGTTTCAAGAGCATATTTTTACCCTGACACTTTTAATTTCACTGTCGTTTTTGTTTTATAGAGGCTCAATACTGCTGATTTCAAAGCCCCAACTAAATTTGTTTCTGTTTAAAAAATTGTTAACATTTTATTTATTCTTTATTATAGCTGCCAAACAATGTGACCTTTCATGGCAACCAATACACAGAAAGAAAAGGCAAGCTTGCTGAACAATTGCAGCAGATAACAATGAATTTTAAAAGGCTACGAGCACTTTACAGCAAAGTGAATGAGATTTGTGAACAGACAGAAATGCCTTCAGAACAAGTATGACACCCTTTTTATTGTTTTTTAATTGACGTCTTATTTTTTAATTTACATAAGATTTCTGTGTTTCAGTTTATTAACTTTTCTTTTTTGTAGAGCATTACAATCTTTGTTAAATTCCCGGTAATTCTTTTATAATGTCAAAGATTTGCCTGAATGTGAATACATGTTTCTGTAAGATATCTAAATCTAAAAACTTCTGTATGCAACATTAAAAATGGCTCTGGCAAGAGCTTAGAAAATAAATAATTTTACAATGCTTTATGGCTACATCTTCCAGCTTTTAAAAGTAATTTAAGCACAACAAAAAATAAAAATTCAAATTTATTTATTGTTTTTGAATGTATTGCTTCTGAAGTAAATCACATGCTTTTGTCCTTTTGTGAAGCTGCATTAAAAACAGTCGGTTTTTTTTTTTAAATTGTAAACTGAGTGCCTACCTTTAATATTACATTAAAAATGTCAGACTGGGCAATAGTGCTTAAATTATTAGATTAAAATAATGAAATTTGCTAAATGTTTTCTCCCGTGGATATTTTAGTTTTAAAGCTTATCTTTCTGTGTTTATTTGCAGGAACTGATACCATATGTTGGCAAAGAGGCTGACAAGACTCGACTTTACTCTGATGTTTATCTTTACGTTTCGGAACAGCACAAAGAAATGGTAGAGGTAGGTCAGACTTTTTTTTTTGGTTGTTGACATGTGACAAATTATATATTTTTCAAGTTTTAGTTGGCAAGTAATTAAATGAATGAAGTAAATATAAACCCAAATATAATAGATCAAATAGCATGATTATGTTTTGTAAAGCATCAACAACCATAGTAAAGTAAGTATAGTTCTCTTAACCCTAAAGGGCAATCGTGGCAGATGAAGTGTAGAATTCATCTGTATCGGTAACACCATGGCATTTACTTCCCTGACTAAAGTCAGGTACCCATCTAAAGCTGGGAAGACTTGTGTGACTTAAACTCACTTGCTACTAGCAGCAAAATAACTATAACTGATAGAAACATCCAATTTTTTTCTATGTAAAATCTCACAAAATTCTGATTTAAAATTAACTATGAGAATTCCCATAGCTCGATGGTAACCTCGCCATGCTAGGCTTAAACCTGTATGGCCTGTGCTCAGGGCGTGAATGATGTATTCGGGTGCATTAGTAGTGAGGGGGGTAGTCACATTTAGTCGCAAAAGTAGAAAATCAGTTAACCAACCTTCACTCTTACCTGGGAAAATTCAATTGGTTCTCACCAAGTATCGAACCCAGAACTCTCAGGTCAACAGTCAAGCATCTACACCACTCTGCCATCTGTCCCACTATCAAACCAACATATCTAACGTTTTATTTTTTTAAAAGCTTTACTATTTTAACATTTGATAAAAATCTATCTCATGTTTATTGACTGTGTAAGACAGAAATTTTTTTTTTTTTTTACGTATCAATCAAGTAGTGCAGGTTATTGATTCAACAAGAACAAATCTTTTGTTAAAAAATTGTATTTAGCATCTTATCAACGCAGAGCATTATCAACCGACACACACACACAAAAAAAAGAAACAATACAAATCTATAAGAAAACTGTTTTAATAAATAAATAAAAAATGTGCTTTATATTGAAAAATGTATAAATTGATGTGTTATTTTTTGAACAACATTTTTGTTTTTGGCAAATATAAACATAACATTGTATTATAACAAAGCAATGTTTATTTTTCAGCAAGTTCATTTGAAGAATCAACAGTTGAAGGAGATCATTGACAGCATGAGATCAATCATATGGGAAATCAATACCATGATAAATATGAGAAAGACTTAAACGGACAGCATTTTTTTTTAATTTGAGTTTGTGTGGGACATGGTTGGACGGAGTAAAAGTTTTGTTGTGATAATGTAATTCTTTTTTATTTGATTTATCGAATGTGGATAAATATGAGAAAGATATAAACGGACAGCATTTTTTTATTTGATTTATCAAATGTTGATAAGTATGAGAAAGACATAAAGGATGACATCTTTTTTGATTGGAGTTTGATTGGCACATGGTCGAATGGACTAAAAGTTTTGTTGTGATAATGTAATTCTGCTTTTTTTATTTGATAAATCAAACGTTGATAAGTATGAAATTAAAACATTACTCTTTAAAATTGTTATGCTGTGGTTGTTTTTATAGTTGTATATAACATTTTACATTCAGTATTCATGGCTGAATAATGAGAATTAGATTTTTAAAAAAAAACTTGTTATTTTTTTTTTTAAATAAAAAGAAATGTATGCTTTACAGAGCAACTACAACATATCTTTATTACTGGTGTCTCAAAACTGACCAAAAAATGAGGACTGTTCTTCATTGATATCAGTAACATGAGATGAACACCACACCTTCAAATGTAGGACAGAGCAATTGGAATAATTTTTTTTTTTTTACAAAGTCCTGGCTGCTTGCAAATATAAATAAAATAATCCTTCCATTAAAACTTCTACACTACTCTGATTGATAGCTGGTGTAGGGATCAGTCTTACTAATTTGGTCTACAAGTGTTGAAGGTAATATGTAGGCAGGGCTCTATCAACTGGTGTATTATTAAAATAAGTAAAGTTCCCTTAAGCCCCGAAGGGCTCATTGGGGCAGATGAAGTGTAGAATTCATCTGTTTCATTAACCTCAGCATATGAATGGATTGTGTGGCTAGTACTACGCCCAGCCGCCTTTACTTCACCAACTTAAAGTCAGGTACCCATTTAAAGCTGGGTGGACTTTCACCAGGACCTGAAAAATTTCCAAGGTTCTCACTGAGATTCGAACCCGGGACCCTCCGGTCGACAGTCAAGCACTCTACACCACTCGACCACCCATCCCCTAGTGTATTATTATCTAGAAAATAAAGTTCTAGAGTATTATCAACAGTCAGTTTACTCTTATGTATTCTAGAATTAGAATTGTGTTCTGAGGTAACACTGTTAAGCAGCTGTCTTTTTAAAAATTTTAACTTATACTAGAAACAAAGTACAGTATTCACAAACAGGCAGCTCAGTTGCATCACCACGCTTTGTGTCACCTGGTGTGGAAAAATCAGGGTGTCACCATGGGCGTCGCTAGGAATTTTTCCAGGGGGGGGGCAAAAATTTTCCAGGGGGGGGGGCAAATAACAACCTTATGACATTTTTTTAAATGTAAGGGGGTGGGGGGAGCAAATGCCCCCCTCTTACATGACATTTTTTCAAAATGTAGGGGGGGGGGTTAATGCCCCCCTTTGCTCTCCCCCCCCTCCCCCATGAATACGCCCATGGGTGTCACCCCCTGCCCATCAAGACTTATACAATGGAACGTATTTTGAATTTTCCTGCACTAAATCATACATTGTTTCTCATACTTGTAACGTTTGTGAATTACATCCAATTGTTTCAAAAGTTGATGAATTTTAATCACATTAGATAAAAAACAAATTACACAAAATAATTTAACCTGAAAGCATTTAAGATCTGCAACAATCAGCAAAGTCAAATTATTTGTTATTTTGACAATAAACTTTTATTTACTTTATTTCTGGTCTTCAAAGCTGATAATATGTCAGTCACTCCATCCATATCAATTTCTTTCACCATATCACTTTCAAGAGTAAACAGAGCAAGATAAGAAAGCCTTGACTGTCCCATAGTGGATGGCAGGTAATTTTTTTTATCAGTTTCAGTTTTGAAAATCTCCTCTCACATGAAGCTACAGACACAGATAATGATAAAAATTGCAGGCTCAGAGATAGTGTTGGCAGATATTCTAGGAAGCCCCATTCAGCAATGAATTTAAAACACCAGATACTGACCACTCTTTGGCGTTGTCAATATCTGCTGCGTTCAGATGCCTTCTCAGCCTTCATATCTCTTTTTAAAAGCTCAACTTTGGATAATTCATCATAGAAAGATAGGAGCGATCAACATCTAGTCAGTATATGATATGTTAAGTATGCTGGTGAACATAATTTCAAAATACCTTGCAGCCTATATATCCCTATAGGATCTCCATCAAATTATTTGCAAGAACATTTATAAACTCACTTTGAGTTACAAGTGATAGATAAGATACGGATGCCTTTATTGTACATGTAGATTGTCTTCTTTAATCTCATTATGTGCTCTTTTAACACTGAGTCATATTCGAAAGCATTTCAATCATCTCAAGAATTGTATTCATTTACCTAAGGTCCATATGCTCTGCATGGTGGCACCCTGTGCTATTGCTCATGTTTTTTTTAAAACTATGATCAATTATAAAACCCGACTAGACGGAGTGCTTTCTGATATGAAATCTGAACTGATCATTTTGGTGTCACCCGGTGCGGCCAGCAATCTCCGCACTCCCCTAGTGACGTCACTGAGGCAGCATATCAATAAACATTTTAAAATTTCTGGGGCACAGCTAACGGGAGGCTTTTTTTAATGGTTTCTGACTGCTCGTGTATTATGCAATTGCAGCCTACTTGCCCTTGAGCAGCCAATCCTAGCTTGTGAGGGTCAGTGCTCGGCTGGTCACCCTCATGATAATATTCTATAAACAAAAATTATTAAGAGTTAATAAAGTTCATAATAAACTTTAATATATATATATATATTGAACATGTAGACTTATATGCTGCTAAAGCTCAACTGAATAATAAAAAGAAATTTGCAACAATCTGAATAAAACGTATTTGTTCAAATATGAAAACTGTCATCCAGTGTTGCCTGATATTTTCTAAACAACTCCCCTCCCCCTACCAAATAAAAACATGTTGAAAAATTGACAATTCACACAATCAAGGTCGAAGGTTACTGCAGGCCTTATGTCTTGTTACCACAAAGATACCAATATTGCGAACGAAATGACCAAACATATCACAAATGTGAGATGAACTGATACACAAGGGCTGGTTTTCGTCCAGGGCCTAATTCTTTGCCCTTATAAGCCTTATGGTTAACCAATTATCATTCATATGAGCTTTAAATCTTTAGTTCTCCTTAAAGCTATTACAAGATATATCTCCATCATAAAATATTGTTTCTTCAAAAAACTGTTACATCTTTAGATACCGTTCACTCAATACGTAATGCTTATAAAATTAATTTCACCCCCTTTTTTTAATACTCCCTGTCACACTTTCGCCCCTCCCCACAAACGGATAGCAACAGTAGCGCAATCAGGGCAGTGCGGTCGCACAGGACGCCGAGGTGGAAAGGGGTGGGTGGGCATAGAAATAGTAATCTTGTAAAAAACGTATAACCTGTAAAACTAGACATGGGCGCGCTTCTCAACCGGTTGGTACTGCATTCTCTTAGGGGTAAAGGAAAGCTTATGCAGGTATACGCAGCGACATATAATTTTCAATTAAAAAAAAAACCAAGAATTCGAAGAACTTATGTGTCACTAACATAAAGCTTATGCAGGTATACGCAGCGACATATAATTTTCAATTAAAAAAAAACCAAGAATTCGAAGAACTTATGTGTCACTAACATAAAGCTTATGCATGTATACGCAGCGACATATAATTTTCAATTAAAAAAAAACCAAGAATTCGAAGAACTTATGTGTCACTAACATAAAGCTTATGCATGTATACGCAGCGACATAAAATTTTCAATTAAAAAAACCAAGAATTCGAAGAACTTATGTGTCACTAACATAAAGCTTATGCAGGTATACGCAGCGACATATAATTTTCAATTAAAAAAACCCCAAGAATTCGAAGAACTTATGTGTCACTAACATAAAGCTTATGCATGTATACGCAGCGACATAAAATTTTCAATTAAAAAAACCCCAAGAATTCGAAGAACTTATGTGTCACTAACATAAAGCTTATGCATATATACGCAGCGACATAAAATTTTCAATTAAAAAACCCCAAGAATTCGAAGAACTTATGTGTCACTAACATAAAGCTTATGCATGTATACGCAGCGACATAAAATTTTCAATTAAAAAAACCCCAAGAATTCGAAGAACTTATGTGTCACTAACATAAAGCTTATGCAGGTATACGCAGCGACATATAATTTTCAATTAAAAAAACCCCAAGAATTCGAAGAACTTATGTGTCACTAACATAAAGCTTATGCAGGTATACGCAGCGACATATAATTTTCAATTAAAAAAACCCCAAGAATTCGAAGAACTTATGTGTCACTAACATAAAGCTTATGCATGTATACGCAGCGACATAAAATTTTCAATTAAAAAAACCCCAAGAATTCGAAGAACTTATGTGTCACTAACATAAAGCTTATGCATATATACGCAGCGACATAAAATTTTCAATTAAAAAAACCCCAAGAATTCGAAGAACTTATGTGTCACTAACATAAAGCTTATGCATGTATACGCAGCGACATAAAATTTTCAATTAAAAAAACCCCAAGAATTCGAAGAACTTATGTGTCACTAACATAAAGCTTATGCAGGTATACGCAGCGACATATAATTTTCAATTAAAAAAACCCCAAGAATTCGAAGAACTTATGTGTCACTAACATAAAGCTTATGCAGGTATACGCAGCGACATATAATTTTCAATTAAAAAAAAACCAAGAATTCGAAGAACTTATGTGTCACTAACATAAAGCTTATGCATGTATACGCAGCGACATAAAATTTTCAATTAAAAAAACCCCAAGAATTCGAAGAACTTATGTGTCACTAACATAAAGCTTATGCATATATACGCAGCGACATAAAATTTTCAATTAAAAAAACCCCAAGAATTCGAAGAACTTATGTGTCACTAACATAAAGCTTATGCATGTATACGCAGCGACATATAATTTTCAATTTAAAAAAAAAACAAGAATTCGAAGAACTTATGTGTCACTATGTTAGGGGTACCGGCGGACATAGTTTCTCACCCTTTGGGGTATAGTCGCAAAAAAGGTTGAGTACCGTTGCTAATGCACTGTGCATTAAAGAAACTGTGTATGGTCTATAGCAGTGGTGGCGAACCTATGGCACGCGTCCCACTATCGGCACGCAGAGCCTTATCAGTCGGCACGCGACTAAAATACTTTTATTTTTTAATTGGAGTGTTGACACTTTTCTATAAATAAGTGTTTTTTTTTAATTGAATTTCGTGCACGCGGCCCCAAAAAGGTTGGCGACAACTGGTCTATAGCTATAACAACAGTAAGCAGCAAGTAATTTTGATACTAAAGCAGCCAATATTAATTGTACCACTAATTAATTTCTCCTGTGTGTGTGTATGCAGGAATTTCGGTAAAGATTTTTAGAGCATTTTCGAAAAAAAAATGCTCTATTGTCCCCGTTTTGTCTGTCCGTCCGTGTACACCCTAGATCTCAACAACCATAAGTCCTAGACCCATGATGTATATATCATTTTGTAGGTCTTGGCCTGTCAAGAAATGACTTTTTTCCATTTCGCGATCTGACCTCTCAGGGCCGTAAAAGGGGCCTTAGTACCGTTTTTTTTACTATATAAGCTATATTAATAAAACAGCGCTATATCTCAGCAACTATAAGTCCTAGACCCATGATGTATATATCATTTTGTAGGTCTTGGCCTGCCATGTGTACATCAAAAGTTCATTTCGCGATATGACCTCTGAGGGCCGGGCTTCAGGGCTCATAAGGGGCTTATATATTATATATACACCTTGTACGTTCAATAACCCGTTCATTTGGTGCGAAATACTGCAGCACGTAGTTTCACCAAGATTTATTAAGAAACTCATCAAATGAAATAGTAAGCTTATGTTCTGAGTTTAATTGAAAGTATCAGAGCTATGCAACAATTGACGGAGTTTTCGGACAATAAAATGACTATAATTTAGAATGTTTTCAATTATGAGTCCTATTTCAGTAACCAAACCACTTGTAGTTAGATTTAAGAGACAATAATTTTTTTTCAAATATACAAATATAAAGAAACGTCTTTATAATTTTTTTTTTTACAAATATATGCATTACACAATTGAATTTATAAACATTTCCAAAATTTACAAATATTTACTGAAAGCTAACAAACGTACTGATACATAACACGAAAATGCGCTAACACGTCCTGTGTCTAGAATGGATCAGGCTTAATTGCTTGTTTATCAATAACTGTTAAGTCAGCATGTGACTGCAATGTAAGGGCATACCTGTTAGCAATCAGCTTTGATGCTTGGAGATGACCATCCAGAGAATGCAAAATACTGGAATTCAAACACGTTAATAGATACAGACAATGGGTAAAAGTTGTACGTTCCTGAAATATTCTTAGAAAAGGGAAGAATAAGACGTTTGAGGACACCACCAGCTGAACAGAAAAAACAATGAAAGGATTTGCATACTCGATCTACACCCAAATTAAATCTCACATGGGTTGTTACAAAATGTTTCATTATTTACGTTTTCGTATTTTTCAAGCTAGGGGGTGGGGAGGGTGCAAAAAATGTAGCTCGCACAGGGCGTCACAAAAGTTGGCTACGGTTCTGGATACATGAATATGTAAATAAAGCAATAAAAATAGAGCGGGAAAAAAATTGGTGGGGTGGAGGTCATTTTTTAAAAAAAAAAATGCTATAAAATATATTAAGACACACTACAGTACAGCCGGTAAATTTGTATCATTACCTGAAATATAATCAGTGTTTTAGAAACACTTTACAATTAGGAAACAAAATTTATAAGTTACAAACTTTAACTCTAAGTTTATGTGTAAATCTGTTGATTAAACAATATATATATCTTTTTGATAAAAATATGCTTTTATTAAAAAAAATGCACTAAGAAAGTAATAAAAATAAATAAATCAGTAAATCAAATAGATATTTACATAAATTATAAAATAACTAAAAATATAAGCGTGGGTGCCCATCAAGATATGTATATCATTTATTTATTGATTGATTCACATCAACTAATGTAAAGACATTTTTAGCTCAATATGTTGCAGTTACACATGCATTTAACGCAACTCAACGACCTACGATAGTTAGAAGCGGCTAGTGGAGTACGCTATTGCGCTATAAATGACACCGACTCATGGGTAGGGGTAGGCAGAGGGGCCACGCTTGCTGGGATGTTAAGAGGGACCGAATTAAGGCAGCGGTAGTCAGAGGCGTAGCGAGGGGTGGGCAAGGGGGCAACATGCCACGGGCGATATCCATAAAGGGGCGACTAATGGTGTATCTTACATATAATATTACATGGTTTTCGAATGTGAAAAGGGGGTTGGGGGTGGGCGCTAAAATGGTATTAAAAAGGGTATTGTGCCCCGGATGCGAGTTGAGCTCATAACGGAACTGACGGTAGCCACTGTATTGTAGCTTGTACCCCATTTTTAATAATATCAGAATAAGTCCTCATTTTTTTTTACTCTAGAAGAATTGAAATGAACACAAATGACTAAATGACACTATTGGACTAGCCATAAAGATCAACAGTTGGATCATCATGTGTGTTTGTCTTAATGTTTGTGTCGGTGTGTTTGTCTTTCTGTTTGCGTCAGCTGTGTTTGTCTTTCTGTTTGTGTTAGTTGTGTTTGTATTGATGTATGTGTCAGGTGTGATTGTATTAATGTATGTGTCAGGTGTGATTGTATTAATGTATGTGTCATGTGTGATTGTATTAATGTATGTGTCAGGTGTGATTGTTTTTCTGTATGTGTCAGGTGTGATTGTATTAATGTATGTGTCAGGTGTGTTTGTATTAATGTATGTGTCAGGTGTGATTGTATTAATGTATGTGTCATGTGTGATTGTATTAATGTATGTGTCAGGTGTGATTGTATTAATGTATGTGTCAGGTGTGATTGTATTAATGTATGTGTCAGGTGTGATTGTATTAATGTATGTGTCAGGTGTGTTTGTATTAATGTATGTGTCAGGTGTGATTGTATTAATGTATGTGTCATGTGTGATTGTATTAATGTATGTGTCAGGTGTGATTGTATTAATGTATGTGTCATGTGTGATTGTATTAATGTATGTGTCAGGTGTGATTGTATTAATGTATGTGTCAGGTGTGATTGTATTAATGTATGTGTCATGTGTGATTGTATTAATGTATGTGTCAGGTGTGATTGTTTTTCTGTATGTGTCAGGTGTGATTGTATTAATATATGTGTCAGGTGTGATTGTATTAATGTATGTGTCATGTGTGATTGTTTTTCTGTATGTGTCAGGTGTGATTGTATTAATGTATGTGTCACATATGTCTGTGTGTGAGTCAGCGACTCTGTCATGTCTGTATGTGAGTCAGCGAATCTGTCTTGTCTGTGTGTGAATCAGCGAGCCTGTCATGTCTACGCGTGAGTCAACGACTGGGTCATGTCTGTGTGTGAGTCAGTGACTCTGTCATGTATGTGTGTGAGTCGGCGAGCCTGTCATGTCTACGCGTGAGTCAGTGACTGGGTCATGTCTGTGTGTCGGTCAGATACTCTGTCATGTATGTGTGTGAGTCAGTGACTGCGTTATATATAAATATATATGTGTGAGTAAGTGACTCTGTTATGTATGTGTGCTTGCAAATAGCAAAGAAAAGTAGGATAGAAAAGACGCAATCGGAGGTATGGAAGGAGGATGTGATTTCAATGACCTCAGTTACCTAATAACATTAACACATCCCTTCCCTATCACTATAGGAACAGTTGGCACTAACCTATCAGTAGGCACTGCTCCTAGCAATAGCCACCGAGTCTAGCAGTAGGAACTGCATCTAGCAGTAGGCATTGCACTTAGCAGTAGCCATTGAGTGTAGCAGTAGGCATTGCACCTAGCAGTAGCCATTGAGTGTAGCAGTAGGCATTGCACCTAGCAGTAGCCATTGAGTGTAGAAGTAGGAACTGCACCTAGCAGTAGCTACTGAGTCTAGCAGTAGTAGCTGAACCTAGCAGTAGGCATTGAGTGTAGCAGTAGGCATTGCACCTAGCAGTAGCCAGTGAGTGTAGCAGTAGGAACTGCACCTAGCAGTAGCCACTGAGTCTAGCAGTAGGAACTGCACCTAGCAGTAGGCATTGAGTGTAGCAGTAGGCATTGCACCTACCAGTAGCCATTGAGTGTAGCAGTAGGCATTGCACCTAAGAGTAGGAATTGAGACTAGGGCCTAAGAACCTAAAAAGGACCAATAATGACAACTCCAATACATATGCATCTTACTTGCTCTCTAGTGTGCCCCCCGCCTAGGGGACACGACTATCATTAGAAACAAGCCAAATCTGCCCTACTCACACCTCTTTGGCACTCGATATCTCTATAGCACACATAGCAAACTAAAACCAACACACCGTTAGCAGTGCAGAACCTAGGGATTTGGTGGTCGGGGGGGGGGGCTTGGCCTTTTTGACATTCGACATCATGACATGAGATAATTTACTTAATATTTAATGTCAAAATGTAAGCATCTGACCGTTAGTTCTCAGTCGAATAATGGGAAGCACCGTAGCGTGAAAATTTTACAGCATGGGCCAGGCATTCTACAGCAGGGGGCCAGGCATTTTACAGCAGGGGCCAGGCCAATAGCAGGGGGGGGGGTGGAGAAATAAATGTTACTAAGTAGAGCAAACAAGCAGAGGGGGTGGGGGCAGACAAAACGCTACGGGCCAGATAATGGGTAAGGGGGGAAACACATTAATTTCAGCCTGCAAAACTAAAATAACGGTTCTGTTTATTTCCCCACCGCCTATAATGATTTAGTCGTCTGTTTTTCTCGTCCCGCCTTTATTCCTCCTCTTTTTTATTTTATAAACACACACACACACACGCACGCACTCACACAGACACAGACATTATTGTTTTTGAAAACGTTAAGCTCCATACTGCTGGTACAAAGTGCTGCGAAATAAAGTTTACTGTGAGTGTGAAAAAAAAATCGAAAACATCTACCAACTTCCCTCTCCCCTCTTCCCCCCCCCCCCTTTCTTTATGACCGAGCAACGAGCATACACCCACATTGACGGGCAGGAATATTTTCATATACTGACTCCTCCCTCTCTCTCTCTCTATCTCTCTCTCCCTTTCTCTCTCACCCCCCCCTCCTTTTCCAACGGATCACTAACAGTAAACAATAAACAAGTGAGAGAGAGGGCGGAGGAGGTGAGACCCTTGCTAGGAAGTTTTCATATGACGTCATCATTTCCTCCCCCCCCCTACCCCAGCCCAATCACTTTTTTTTTCTCTTAATAAATTTATTGACATTACCACTAGTAACTGCTGTCTCCCTTTCTCCATAAATAATGTTAGCCCTTTATACGAAATTTATTGACTAAATATCCCCCGTTAGCACCAAAATATCCCGCATTCAGCACCAAATGTCCCCACTAAGCACCCGAATGTCATAAAACCGGTTAAGTAGCACCAAATTTCCCCACTAAGCACCAGAATGTCAAAAAACAGGTTAAGTAGCACCAAATTTCCCCACTAAGCACCAGATTGACATAAAACCGGTTAAGTAGCACCAAATGTCCCCACTAAACACCAGAATGTCCTAAAACCGGTTAAGTAGCACCAAATGTCCCCACTAAACACCAGAATGTCCTAAAACCGGTTAAGTAACACCAAATGTCCCCACTAAACACCAGAATGTCCTAAAACCGGTTAAGTAGCACCAAATGTCCCCACTAAACACCAGAATGTCCTAAAACCGATTAAGCAGCACCAAATGTCCCCACTAAGCACTAAATGTCCTAAAACCGATTATGTAGCACAAAATGTCCCCCGGATTCTTAGACAGGCCGACTAGGGCCGTGGCCAAGGGGGACCCGCGAAATAAGAGGCCCCAAAATGTTGAGTAATCTACACAAATGAAAAAAAAAAACAACACTAACTTAGCAATATTTTAAACTTTTCAAAATGGGGCCTCAAATTTTTGTTGGCTTAGGGCCCCTAAAATTGTAAATCCGGCTCTGGCCACAAAGTGATACATTGCACATGGTAAAAGTGCCACTGCGTGTCACGATGACAGGATTTTAAATAGTTTACAGTGTACTTATATTATAGTTATGTTTGATATATCTGACAGTGTACTTATTATCAATACCACTATGTGTGAAATTATACAAAGCAGAATTACCCTAGACATAATTTCTATAAAATATCATGAGATAGGAGCCCAGTCCCGTACTTTTGTCTTGAAACCTCAATCATCTCCAAATGTCTCAGTCTGGAACCCTCAATCATCTCCAAATGTCTCAGTCTGGAACCCTCAATCATGTTCAAATGTCTCAGTCTAGGGATCACAATGACACAGAACGGCTATGTGTACATCATTAAGTATGACACTGTATACAACTATCGTATAATTGAATGTGACATTGAACGTGGCGTACCGATAGCCTGGTTAGCTGTGAGCTGATACTGGCCTAAAATAGTATGTTTATTTTCGGACTTTCTTAGTATAAACGTTTTTTTTTAGATCGTACATTGTGCAATGAACGTGGATAAAGTATTGCTCTGTGTTACAAATGGGCGGTGCAGGAAGTAAATCATTGGCGTCACTATAATTGGTGTCACCCGGTGCAGAAAATTCAGGGTGTCAACCCCCTCCCCACCCCCTTCCTCAATACTTTCACCATGAGCAATGGTACATATTTGGAATTTTCCTGCACGAATCGAATTTACTTTAAAATACTTGAGCGATAAAAACGATACTGACAATATTTCAGAAAGATGTATATTACTTTCATTAAACTGGGTTTGTAAACTACGTCTCTAATTTCACGAAACCACTTGACAACATGCGAACTTTTTGAAAAATATTTGCAAACAAAAAAAAACAACAACTCTAGATTGATCCGAGCAGCTTTGAACTTAATTCGTTTACCTAAGCTCCAGACGCTCTGCATGGTGGGACCCTGTGCTACTTCTCTGCATAGTGGCATCCTGTGCTACTGCTCTGCGTGGTGGCACCTGTGCTACTGCTCTGCATGGTGGCACCCTGTGCTACTGCTCTGCATAGTGGCACCCTGTGCTACTGCTCTGCGTGGTGGCACCTGTGCTACTGCTCTGCATGGTGGCACCCTGTGCTACTGCTCTGCATGGTGGCACCCTGTGCTACTGCTCTGCATGGTGGCACCGTGTGCTACTGCTCATGTTTTTTTTTAAACTATGATCGGTTATTAAACCGGCTATACCGATTTTTTTCTGTTATGAAATTTATAACTGTTCATTTTGGTGTCACCCCTAAAATGGCGTCACCCGGTGCGGCCCACACCCCCTATAGTGACGCCACTGAGTAAATACAATGTACTTAGTGTAGTCATAATATTTGTTTTAAACGAATCTGGCAACACTGAATGTAGTTATAAAAGGACGTCTTGTCTATTCAGCCTTTTAAGCTATCTCTGCGTTTATTTCCACCACACTCACACTACGGTGGGAGCTTTTAAATTTTAAAACAATGAGTTCTTTATTTTTCGTTCCGCTAAAAAGACAAAAATCGAACGTAGGTTACCCGTCTACAACAACAACATACCTCAACGGTCCACACTACAGCTGCTCATAAACTGTCAATCAGAAGTCGTTGCTAATGTATAGGGCCAAAGTAAGACGACAATAAAACAAAACAAATCGGTCGAACTTTGTTTTGTTTTTTTAAATGTAGTGTAAGGGGAGGTAAGAGAGAACAAAGCTCGCAGATATATTGACGAACAAATTGCCAGTTATAATGTCTGGCAATACAGAATAGCTTTGAACGAGGAGAGAACAAGTTGTAGGGGGAGACAAAGGTATACGGTCAGACATGTAAAAGAAATGATGGACTTCAACGCACTAATAAGTAGGTTATAGTGATAGGGTTGCCAAATTTTTTCACGGACCAACCGGGACAGTTCTATCTTTTTTACTTTAGGGTTAGGGATGTCGGTTTCGGGGGGGGGGGGGGGTGGGTTTGAAAACATTAATGTAAAAAAAACCCTTAAAATATAGAATAGATAATCTTTGTTATTTTAATCATAATGGTACACAAACATGATATTTTTACAAAACAAAACAGTTTTCTACTTGTTGTACCACTCGTATTTTTTCACTTCTGTAAATTTGTATGTCCATGGGTACCAGTCACAAAAATAAGTTCGTGAATAAATAAATGTACGTATTTTCTTAATGGAATATGCTCACCTTTTTAATGATGGGGACGGATGGTCGTGCGGTAAAGCGCTCGACTGTCGAACTGAAGGTACCTGGTTTGATCTCCGGTGAGGGCCGAGGAAATTTTCCAGGTCTTGGCTAAAGTTCCCGATATATCTCCCGTGGTGCCTCCACGGCCATTGCACTATCGGCTATGGTGGGAATGAAAGAAGGGCATCACAAAAACCGTCCCATTCAGTGGTTTATAGGATCTAAGAAATTTCATCTCTATTTCAGGGACATCACAAACACATTTTTAATATCACGTGGTTTTGGGAAGAGTCACAAGGCAAACTGGCGACCTTCTTTAAACTCTGGGTTGTTTTAAAATAAAATTGTGTGTCACGGAGTACTCCTGCATAACCTTTCTTGTACCCCTTGGAGTACGCGAATCACCGATTGAGAACCGTGAGTTGAAAAGGTCACATAAGAACAGAACTGAAAATGAAAGAGCTGATGTAAAAAAAGTCACACTGCGTATTAAAAATGGGTGAACTCAAACCAAAAAATATGCCATAAATTTATATAACATTTTTTTAATGAGAGAAAATGTGTTGTTTCTCAATGCAGTTATCCCTCGACACACGAGTGCCCTAACATAAGAGATTTTTGAGATACGAACGAGCAATTTGTTGCTTTGAAATACGAGGAAAATTTGATATACAAGCGGGTCAACCAGCTGCACACGACTCAGTTTACCACGCTTCGTGAGTCTCGCATTTTCCCGCTCCTCAGTCGTTGTACTTGTTTGCTTAGCTGCCGAAACATCTTTGATAAGTTGTGCTCGTGTTTATGCTTTTGGTCCATTTACAGTGTTTTATCTTATCACATTTACATTACTTTATCACAATACATTTACAGTAATTTATCACATTTCTTGTTATAACTAGTCGTGCTCGTGTTTAGTTCTTTTGGTCCATTTACAGTAATTTATCACATCACATTTACAGTACTTTATCACATTAAATTTATAGCACTTTATCCCATTTCTTGTTATAACCATGGGTCCGAGGAAAGTGAATGAAAAGGTCAGAAGAAGCGTGAAATCATAGAAAAACATGAGGAGGGTAAGCGAGTGTAGGCATTACGTAGACATTACAGACGTATTACTTCTACAATATGTACTGTGCTTATAAAGAAGGAGTCGATCAAGAGTATAACACCAGCTAAGGGTATTACAATAATTCCTAAGCTCCTCTGCCTATCCCCTCCACCCTGCACCCTACACATCCGCCAACATCTTCCTTAAGTTCCACTTGAATACACTTAATAAAACCAGTTTGTTTCTTTACACTTTTATTTCATTATGTTTTTTGTACAATATTTGTCATTTATAAATACATTTTTCTTATTCAAAATAAATTACATAACATAAATAACGGGTGGGATTTTACGGGATAGAGTGGATTAATGCTTTTTTCAATGAATTTCAGTTGGGAAAATTGCCCTGAGCTACGAGCAACGTTGCAGAACGAATTAAATTCGTATCTCGAGTTACCACTTTAGTTATCTACATGGTTATGCACTTTATCTGTTAAAAAAAGTTTTTTTTTATTGTTTCTGACTTTCGAAATTTTAGTTTTGAATTTGGTTGCGTTGCCGTGCGACCAACAATTGGCATCGTAAGCGTAGTATAATAATTACCCGGATTTATAAAATTACTTTGATAAAAAAATGTTCTAAACTGAAGCATAAACTAACAAAGAGCCATACAACATTCAAAAATTAAATTCATTCATTAAAAGTGTATATGTTATAAATTTAATTATCAGTTCACTCTTTTAATCTCAGAACTTAAGTGGCGTGAACTGGGGGAATTATTGTTATAGACCATTCCCCACCTCATACAATTTGCATGAAAACTTTAAGTTGCTAACGATGCAAATATCTATTTAATCTTTAATAGAAAAAAAAATAGATACAAAACTATGAATTCAACAGACAATATTCAAATAAAGGTATAATTAATAGGCTAAATGGTGAAGTGAAGTGTAGAGCGTTCGACTGTCGACTGAGGGGTCCTGGGTTTGTTCCTTGGTTAGAACCTTAGTTTTTTTTTCGGGTGTCTGTTGAAACCTCCTAGTATGGCGTAGCGAAGTATTATATTAATTCTACCCCTACATCCTCTCCAAACTGAACTTCACGAGCAGTAAACTGAAAAGAGAAGTGAGTTGTGTAGGGTTGGGATTATTAGGAGGAAATGAGAAGTGAGTTGTGTAGGGTTGGGATCATTAGGGGGAAATGAGAAGTGAGTTGTGTAGGGATGGGATTATTAAGGGGAAATGAGAAGTGAGTTGTGTAGGGATGGGATTATTAAGGGGAAATGAGAAGTGAGTTGTGTAGGGTTGGGATCAGTAGGGGGAAATGAGAAGAGGGCAAGGGTGTGTGTGTGAGTATGTCAAGTAATTTGTTATAAAAAGGATAAGTGTTGAGAAGATTTTAGAGGAATGTAATAAGTGAATGTTACTTATGGTAAACATTTTATATAATGCAGAATTTTAAGTCCTCCCTATTATACTTACAACGAAACTCAGCCCCCCCTCCTCCCCCCTCCCGTCACCTCCACCAACAATTTTCAAATTCCAAAAGTAGTAGTGTTACAGGGGATGATGCAACATTGTGCCCGCATTTTAAATAAATTCTCCTTTGAATATTTCAGATAATAGACATAAGAGATTACCAATTAAAATATGGATTAATGAAAAGATAAGTAAAAAGACATATATATATATATATATATACGTATATATTTAAATAAGAAAGAGAAATAAAGAGAGAGAGAAAGAGAAGATATATATATATATATATATATATATATATATATATATATATATATAGAGAGAGAGAGAGAGAGAGAGAGAGAGAGAGAAAGAGAGAGAGAGAGAGATTGAACTCAAAAGATAAATAAAAATCTATTTAAATAGACTGAAATAAACTAGGTTTTCGAGAGTCTTTTTAGGCCGGGTTACAGAGAAGGCTTGTGACCCCTTTGCCTACCCCTCCGGATTCAAAATTCTGTGATTACGAGTGTACATTGGGGGTGAGCCGCTCATTAGGATAGGCGAACTATTCTACAACCCAGTGCCACCTAGGCTAATCCCCCCCCCCTACCAAAACAAACTTCATTTCGAAACAGACGCTGAAAGGGCCCAAAAAATCGCTGAGTAATGTCTCAAACCTCCAGCCAGCCCCCCTTGCCCCCCCCCCAAAAAACACACCTTTGAACCAGTGCCGTAGCGTGTTTAACTCGCGCCCGGGACACAATACCTTTTAAATACCTTTTTACAGCCCCCCCCCCCCATTCGAAAACAAAATAATATTATATGTAAAGTATACCATGTGGCGCCCCTTTGTGAGTAGCGCTCGGGGCATGATGCTCCCTTACTACGCCTCTGCTTCGAACGGCTTTGCTTGGACGAAGAGAAGATATATATATATATATATATATATATATATATATATATATATATATATATATTTATAACTAAGAGCAAACTGAGCACTTAATACGTTTGCACCTAAATATATACCTTTGCCTTGTTCCCAAATGTACAAAAACCTAGGTGTCTATCCAAGGGCCCAAAATATAGCTTTAACTAAGGCCTACAAATGTCCCAAGACCGTAAGAAGGGCTATGTGGTGCAAATATTGTACTTGGTAGGTAGACATTTCAAAATCACATTCTAACAAGTTTTAACACCTTTAAAGTATTATTTTAAATGCAATAGGCAACGCTTTAGTTTGTTGCATCATGGGCTTCTGAGAGCATTTTGGGTCCCAGAAAAATTACATGGTGCCCCCCCCCTCTTCAATCCGAAACTTTCATAAAATATAATATAATTTGGTATATAATTAGGCACACTTGAATTATAGTTTAATGTTCGGTGCAAGAAAAGAAAAAAAAATAACGGTGGGTGAGGTGGAGGGTGTGTGCAAAAAAATTCCAATTTAACTTTCAAATCCTGAATCATGTGAGACACAACCGGGGTTTGCTGGCGGTGCATGATACACACACACACACACACACACACACACATAAAGGGGACAATAGGGACATTAAATTTATGTGACATAAGGAAAGCAGTTAAATTTGATGTCTCCGCTCTGTAAGAATGAAAGTTTACCTGGTTAATAGGAAGAAATGCCCCAGTCTCTAAACAATCTAAATGAGATATTACTTTCCCTCTTGTTCAAACATGATTCCGGAGATTTGCAACGCTACGCACTTGTCATTTGTAGGTGTGTAATCTTTAAATGGACATTATAATTGTTCAAAGCGCTTCTTAATCTCAGAAAGGATGGCTTACTTTCTAAAAGGACACAGTATATACTATTTTAAATTACTTACTAATATATGAAAGGACCGCCAAAACTTTGAAAAGACTGCAATATTTCCTGGACTGGGGTGAGTTCTAAGGTTTTGTTGTTGTGTTAAAGTATCATTTTCTTGTATATGTATATATATATATATATATATATATATATATATATATATATATAAATAATATATACAAGCCGAATCCAGAATTTTGTTTGGGTGGGGGGCTGTGCGGAGAATTTTTTATAAGAAAAAAATTGGAACACAAAGATAAAGAATGTTTTTAAAATATTTATTTATTATCCGAACAAGTATTTAGTTAAACTCTATGTGATTATTATATATAATTATTAATATTATATTTTTGCATAATTTTTAAGTTATGCATATAATAGAAGTATATTTTATAAGAGAATTTCATTTTTGGAATTTATTTGTGGGGTGGGGGGGCTGTAGATCCCCTAGCCCACTTGCTACGGCCTTGTATATATATATATATATATATATATATATATATATATATATATATATATATAATTCTGTAATGTATTTCGATTAATTAAAATTTCAGGATATTTCATTTCATATTTTGTTTCTATTTTAAACCTGTATATAGTTTATTTCTATTACCTATAATGATATAAACAAACAAACCAGACCTGGAGCTTAAAAGGGGGAGAAGGTAAGGGGAGAGGTGGGGGGTGTTGTAAACAATGATCGCAATCAGCCTTGAAATGTGAGATCATACAGGTACTGTCACTTTCAGATACAGTGAGTGGCTTACAATAGATGCTTTTTTGATAATTTTTATAATTTGTTTAAAGGAATGCTATGATAATTTATATTGTTTAATTTTTGAAAAGAAAAAAGAAAAAAAAAAGAAATTAAAATAGTGATACTTGCAGGGAGTGAAAATTCGAATTAAAGATTTTTGTGACCCAGGGCTCAAAAGAAAAAAAACATATTGACATAGAAAAAATACAAAATAGAAAAGAAAGTTTAAGTTTCGACTTTTCAGGACCGTAAAAAAGTTGGGGAAACGGTCGCGCGTTTGGTGCGCTTGCCTTTAAACAAACCTAAGAGCAAGTCCCCCCCCCACCCCCCCCACCCTACCACACTCCAAGTTGTTAGCGCTGATATAGATTTTTTTTTTTTGCCAGGGGCGGGCCGTTAACTTTAGTGCGACTTTTACTGATTCAGTTGTTTCTATAAATTTCATGTCCGATTCCAATAGAATTGTCCGTGTCGCGGCTCTCTATACATTTCATGTCCAATTCCAATGAAATTGTCCGTGTCGCGGCTCTCTATAAACTTCATGTCCAATTCCAATGAAATTTTCAGTGTCGCGGCTTTCTATAAACTTCATGTCCAATTCCAATGAAATTGTCCGTGTCGCGGCTTTCTATAAACTTCATGTCCAATTCCAATGAAATTGTCCGTGTCGCGGCTCTCTATAAACTTCATGTCCAATTCCAATGAAATTTTCAGTGTCGCGGCTCTCTATAAATTTCATGTCCAATTCCAATGACATTGTCCGTGTCGCGGCTCTCGAAAGGAATTTTTTTCTTTTATTTGTATATAAAACCGGATCTTTGTTCTCATTGACCTTACTCATGATTTATTTGATTCTTTATAATGTATTAAATTAAGTAAAGTAAAGATTTCATCTAACAAGTACTAATTGAGGCCCGTAGTAAATATTATCAGTAGGCCGTAGGTTTTGAATAATATTTTCTTCTTTACAAACGAAACAATTTCTACTTCAGGCGTCAGGCCCCCCCCCCCCACACCGCACCACCCATATTCCCCCATTAAACTTAGAATCTGTAGCTACCTCTGCTGTTAGGTTAATTCGGCACTTTTCACTCAATAATAATGAACTACAGGCAACCAGAGTCGGATTTACAATGTTACGGGGTCCTAGGCCAACATAAATTTGAGGCCCCATTTCGAAAAATTAAACAAATTGCTTTGTTAAAAATTTGTGTACACTGTTCAAAATTTTGGGTCCTTTTTGTTTTTCTTGGGGACCCTAGGCCATAACCTAGTCGGCCTATTTCTAAATCCGGCCCTGTAGGGAACAATACATTGGGCCTAGTCTGCACCTGTGTCAGACCTGTTTTGCATCTTCGACATTCTCTGAGTCTTTTAAATGCTTCAAGGCCTTAATTGATGCTGACGGGTGCCTGATATTAGTAGTATAATGATCTAATTGATTTTATTGATGATTAATAATGTAATTCTAATCACTAATAAAAGCGATTAATGCATTTTTTTGTTTGAAATTTCTAAATTCATCTCAGACTAAATAGCACGTCACCCGAAAAGGGGTTATTGGCTTGCTTTTGATGACACTATAAAAGAGTTAGGATTTCTTAGATTTTAACAGTCTCACCATTTTAGAAACTTTGCTCACAGAATGTCAAGCACAGGTCGTTACTTATGTTAGGGACCTAAGTTAGAGAGCAATAAACTAGCTACTTGGTCAAATACATTTCAAACAATGTTCAGATAACGCTCATAATATAAATTATACAGAATGCGCATTGTCAATTCAAATTGATTTTTAAAAAAATCCGCCTTAATTGTGTATTATTCAATTGTGTATTATTCAATTGTGTATTATTCAATTGTGCATTAATAATTGGGTGCTCCTTTATAAACATGGTAAAATAAAACAGAAATGGCGGCTGCTTTATAAGTCATTGATTGATGACTTTTTAAATAGCAATGCTCTTTATACAGAGTGCACTAAATTAAAGTGTTGCCTATTACATTAGTAATAATGCTTCAAAGGTATCAAAACCTATTAGAATGGCATTTTAAAATGCCTACCTAGCAAGTGCAATATATGCACCATGGAGCCCTTCTTACGGTCTTGGGGCAAAGGTACATCTGGGGGCCCTAGGCTAGAGAACATTTCGGAAGCTAGACAAAGGTACATTTGTTGGCCTTAGGTAAATCTATAATTTGGGGCCATTGGATAGATACATTAGGGGTCCCTAGGCTAGAGAACGTTAGAGGAAACTAGACAAAGGCACATTTGTTGGCCTTAGATTAAGTTATTTCGAGGACCCTAGGTTAGAGTACATTTGGGGTGCCTATGAAGATTTCGTTTGGTTACTGTCAATGTTTCCCTCCGGAATCATTTGAGTCGGTATCCTTGAGTATGAGTCGCTGATTGAGTTGAACATGTATTTGTATTTTCGCCTGCCACGAGGAACCTGCCCGTGTGACGTGATTACTGGGGTCGGGCATGGGAATGGATTGTGAAACCCTATTAATGTTAATGGGGGTAAAAGTGAGAATCAAGGATTGGAGGGCTAGAGTCGGGATGTTTCCACCCAACTACTCACAAGCCGTGACAGGGGGCCCAGCCTTAAACTTTTAAGGCCGCATCATGTACATTTGAACCTTAAGTTTTCAGTCATTTCAGTCCATCTATTAAGTGCCCAGACAGGTATTATTAGTGGCAGACCGCATTGTTGGCCCTGCTAGATGGTCAAACTTACCGACAACAATGAATGTAAAATAACAAACACCGATTAAGTAAGAAGATGATTTTGGAAAAGCACTTTTTTAAAAGTACATTTTGAAATAGGTTAATATGGAGAACGAACCCTCCCCCCTCCCAGCCGATGGCCTAGTTGGCATATTCCTAAGAAGGGCTTTGTTGCACAGTAAATATAATTATTAAAAAAAATCCACATTGGGCAAAAGAAAATAAGCAAACGGTGCAGTTATTTTTTTAAATCTCTGAAATTATTGTATACTTGAAGATCTGAAAATAAATATATCCGGAAGTCCAAATAGCTCCTGTTGTCAAAGATTATTAGGGGACTTAGATTAGCCAGTGACGACACGAACAGAATTTTCTCAAATGCCCCTAAATCTTCTTTTGCACCGAGCCCCATATGTATCTTTGCATTGGGCTACCTAATTTTCCTTTGTCAAGGCTCCAAAATGTTAATTTTCCTAGTGCCCTAATATTTCTTTATCTGGGGCTCAAAAATGTTTTTTTTTTTTATTGGACCCTCTAATGTAACTGTTTCTAGAGCCTCCTGATGTATCTTTGCCTCACGACTCCAGATGTACCTTTACCTAAAGCCTCTAGATAAAATTTTTCATAATACCTTATTTTAATACCGCCAAATGTACCATTGCCTAACGTCCTTCAGAAAACGTTTCCTAATGTCTCCAGACGACTCCAGATGTACCTTTACCTAATGCCCTAAAGCTACCTTTTCCTTGGTCCAATAAAAAAAAAAAACAACAAGAATTGCTCTGAATGGAATAAAAGAAAACCATGTATTTTTTTAAATTTTTAAAATTCAAATACAGTGGAAACACGGTTCATGAAATCTAATTATCTCAGTTATGAGCAAGGAAAACAAAGTTCAATTAAAAAAGAAAACATATCGCATTTTTAAATGTGAGTAAAGCATATTGATAGAATGTCACAAGTTTGTTTCATACATTCAGTGCTCGATTTAAGAAAAAACCAGTGCCGGGGGATGAAAAAAATTTTCTTCAGAGCCGG
This sequence comes from Bulinus truncatus, assembly GCA_021962125.1. Classification (NCBI taxonomy): domain Eukaryota; kingdom Metazoa; phylum Mollusca; class Gastropoda; family Planorbidae; genus Bulinus; species Bulinus truncatus. The sequence continues at coordinate 5,292,741 of JAGDYQ010000035.1, forward strand.
GGATAAATGTCATCCCCGGCGGGGATGAAAAAAAGCTAAACCAGAGCCGGGGATGTCAATTCTCAGTGCCGGGGATATCCCCGGCATCCCCAGCGGAGGCGAGATGACAACAATTTTTTTGAGGATCTTCAATTTACAATCCACGGGCCAACAAGTAACTAATTTATTTTCATAGACAAAACCAACCATAATAAAAAAAAATTGGGGAAAACATTTGTCTTAATTAACATAGTTCACGTTGGTTCAAACAAATTTGAAGCTGCACATTAATAGGACAAGCAATGAATTTATTTTTAACAAAAAATGCAAATTTTCATTTATTCTCTGTATGTTGAAATCAAATATTCCATTACTCATAATTATTTCAATTATTTAAACAAATTATGACGTTGTTCCATAACTAATTCATTTGTTGGTTTGCCTGAAGGTAGGCTACATCGCTGGCAGAATGCCTTCCGTCTTTTAACCACATTGTGGCATACAACTTTGAATCAAAATATTGAAGTGGTGGACCATCAATTTGAATAAACAGCAAGTGTTTGATGGTTACGACATCTAATGAATTATGACGTAAACAAACAAACAAATAGCTTGGTACATCGACAATTTATCAGCCTCGCTCTTCAACTATTTTTGTTAGATTTGTGTATAAACTTGTTGAAACAATTTAGGAGTCCCCGGGCCTAAAAATGAAAACAATGAAGTATGAATTGCAATGAATGACTGTCCGAGCAGGCGAGGTTCCTGGGGTAGGCGATATACGCCCCCCACAGCCTACTATCCCCTGGCCTATATACTGGCCTTCCGGAGTAGCGATTCCTAGATCCGCCTTGTGTCAGTGTATTAATATCAGCATCATCAAGAGAAAAATCATATTAGATTACACTGTTTGGTTTAATTTTATAACATCTGACTTATAGCTGTGAATCAGTCTTGAAAACTTACATTACACTGTTTACGGGCAAATGGTTTTACTCCTGTGTTACCATTAAACATAAATCTAGTGCGTGCAGAATGAAACATTATTTTATCAATACATCCAGCTACTGAGGTATTTTGATTTCAACTTCAAATTAAACTTATTAAAGTTGGATAATCTAAACTTGTAATAACAAATTATTGCTACTGATATGCTGTAACACATGACTACCCCCAGTAGACGTAGTATGGAGATCATCTTTCTGAGATTTGACTCCTTGAAATACAGTTGTTTGTTTGTAGAAGACAACTTTGTTTGGGTTAACGTTTTTGCAAGACGGCTTTCTAGAAATCTTAATTTAAAATTATAAAATATAAATATTACTTTAAATCTTTGTTTAAATTTTTTTATACATTTTTTTTTTTCGATTGATAACTTGCGTTTCATGACTTACGAGCGTCGAATTGAAAGTGAACATAAAATTAGAACCAAAGATTACAAAAAAAATACTTCGAACTCTTACTGTACGTTTATTTCTATTGATTCGGTAGATAGAAACGCAGTACAAAATTATGAAGTTAAACTTCAAAATTTACCAGTCCTGCTCGACTTTAAAAATCAGTGATGGGGATGAAAATAAATTCCGCAGAGCCGCGGATAAATGTCATCCCCGGCAGGGATGACATTAGCTAAAGCAGAGCCGGGGATGGCAGTCATCAGTGCCGGGGGATATCCCCGGCATCCCCGGCGGTAAATCGAGCACTGCATACATTTTGTTTTTAGATAAATTTTAGATCTAATATTCACATCCGTTATTATGAAGAGGTCTATCACCGCCAATACAATTTAACAAGCTCTAAAGAAAGGCATTCTGAGTACCTAACACTGACAGGTTTTCAAAGATTATTAGATGTACCCATATTACTGTAACATTAAAATTGGCAATTTTCTGATCTAATCGTAGATATTTATCATTATATTACGTATTGCCAGATAAAAAAAAAGAAATTTCATTACGTAAATGGCTTTTTAGTTTACACTATTCTATTTTTCACTGAGTATACCAGGAACAAGATCTAAAATGAAACGCTCATGATTTACATTTTTAAAACGTAATTTGGTTTTATAAATGTGATATTATATACGTTTAAAAGAGTCCAGATGTGAAATGTAATCTATGCAATATGGGGTCGGCAAAGAATGACGTCAATCAGAAAAGCTGTTTATTTTTTAATTTATTTTTAAATTATTATATAGAACCACCTCATAGTCAACTTTTATAAATATATTGGTGGGAAAAACTACAAAAAAAAAAAAAAACAAAAAAAAAAAAATAAATGATTTCATTGCGTAATGAAATAAACTCAATTAAGTTTGCTTGTGGCTACAAAAACCATGTTAGTGCAACGTTGGTACACAAACTGCACATTAATTTTCTTAATTTCTTTCAGACAAGAAAAACCCACCTTTAAGAATTGAGGGGAAACCAGTAAAAGCATAAGATAGACACGATTTCATTTCCATGATGGATAGAAAGATAAATTTTATTAAAAAAAGATTTAATTGCCCTCACATGGCAATTATTAACTTTCTGAACGACGCCTCAATTTACGTCAATGGCATAGCACTAGCCCCGGCACTGCTGCTTTCTCTCCTGAACACTTTTAGTATTTATATCCTGTTAAAAAGCCACAATAAAAACAAACAGTCAACACAGTTTGTGTTGTCCCTGTCTTTCAGTGGATTGGTTTTTGGAGTCTTGACAGTCATAGATTGCATTATAAGCATTATCGATTTTCAGTTGGAAATAGCAGTAGACTATGGTGCCTATTTGCGCTTTATACTGTTCTTGTCTTCACTTGAACAGTATCAAACATTTTGGAACATTCTCTTTTTAAGCTGTGACAGATTGCTTAAGGTAACCAAACCCTTCTTGTACATCAGAGTAATGTCCACAAGGAAGATTCACGCAATTATCGCTCTGTCGTGGACTACGTGTATTATATTGAGCACGCCCAGTTTTTTTGTTGAGCAAATACATGATTTCACCATGATGAAGAACATGTACGTTAACCCAGTTATTGTGGGGCTGACCGTACTTATTTTGATATTGATATATGGTAACATCTATAGACGTGCTTGGAGAAGTTTGGAAAAAGCATATGCGTCACATAGAACCAGTAAATGTGTCAAAAAACTAAGCTGTGCCGTCACTCATCTAAAGGTATTCCTTGCTTATTCTTTAGGCACAGTTTCCGCGACCGCTTTGCTTGTTTACCTTAGCAACGTGGAGACTTCAAAATGCGTTCCAGTAAGAGAAACAATTGTGCTGAACAAATATTTCTTACTCTTTGAATTATCTAACTTTTTTATTTACACTGTCAAAAGCCCTGGGTTTACAAAAAATGTTGTTTTGAAGCTAAACAGATGGGGGATGATCCCTAAAAGAATCCCTAAAAGATCCAGAGAAACTGTTTTTGCAATCACCCAGCCTAGAGATATTCACTATGTAGGATGCCATAGTGGTGAAAGTGTCAATTGCGACACAAAACTGTAACCTGTTTACGATACCAATCATTTGTGTGTGATAGAGAGTATCATTGTATGTGTATGATATATATATATATATATATATATATATAGAGAGAGAGAGTGTGGTTGTGCGTGAGTGTGATTCTGTGGTAGAGAGAGTGTGGTTATGTGTGAGAGAGAGTGTAACTGTGAGTAAGACAGAGGATAACTGTGCATTTGAGAGAGTGTGTTATTGTGTGTGAAAGAGAGTGTGATTGTGTGTGTGAGAAAGTGTGACTGTGTGTTTGAGAGAGAGTGTGATTGTGTGTTTGAGAGAGTGTTACTGTGTGTGTGTTTGAGAGAGAGTGTGATTGTGTGTTTGAGAGAAGGTTTGTGATTGATTCTGAAAGTTTGACAGTGTGTTTAAGAAAAAGTGATTGTGAGAGAGAGAGAGTGTGATTGTGTGTGTGAGAGAAAAATTGTGATTGATTCTGAAAGTGTGACAGTGTGTTTAAGAGAAAGTGATTGTGTGAGAGAGAGTATGACTGCATGTTTGACAGAGATTATGCTTGTGTATGATAGAAAAGTATTGAACATTTTTATAGCAGAAATGATGTTACTTAGGTTTGGTGATATTTGTTTTTGTTTTTTTATTTTAATGCGTGTTTATAAATAGGTTCATTTTTAATTTATCCATTCATTGATCTGTGATATTATTCAAGTGTGTTGTTTCAGGTAGATGAGTAAAATTTAAATTTAATAACTGGGTCTAAAACAATTCAAAATCATTTTCTGTAAACCCTTTCATTTTTGCTCATATAAATGGATTTGACATCTTTAATATGTGATATTTATTGTACACTTTTAATCATTTTAAGTTGGATTTTTATATTTGTCTACAATCGATTTCATGTATATTAAAAAAAAAGTTACCCAATGAAAAACAGAACAACATGTCAATTTATGATATTATTGTTTAATGTATGTTTTGTTATGTAAAAGAAAATTACGATGCAATGATTATGTTTAGCCCACATACTTCGAATCAGTAAAATTTTGTCAAACGTAGATGAAAACCGAGAAATGAGATGTAGTTTTGGTCAGGCTTATGGAGCCGGAGCCAAGGAGCCGGGAGCCGCTATTTTTTGCTGGAGCCGGAGCCGAAAAAATCTGGCGGCTCCACGGCTCCCAAACGTTTTTTTTTTACAGCAGAATTTTTTTTTTTAGCTTTAAAATTGCAAATTTGTTTGATTGTTTGCCTCCTACAATTTGAATTGTCGTCATTTTTACGAACGCCACAACAGTAACAGCATTTAAATGATAGCGTGCTCGCACATCACCACAAGAAATCTTTAATGGGGAATCGTTTTGTGTTTGTTTTAAATCTTGTTTACCCTCCGAGTTTTTTTAATGGCATGTTATTTTGTTATATATAAAGTTTAAACAATTTTATTTCATAGAATAATTGTATCAATCTTTTAAAAATAAATTTTTGCTACGACGACAAATAGAACGCTTCATTTCGTATTATTATTTGACCGCGAATTTGTAATAGACTAAAAACAAAATGGTCGCTTTCTGTACTTGACAATTTTATTATAAACAGAATTGCTGAAATATAGTAGATAAATTTATAAGGCTGTGGCTATTTGGACCCGGGTCCCAATAAAGTCCAATTGTTATTCGGACCCGTGGCAAATATGCTCTAAGCTTAGCTATATTTAAACTTTATTAGACAGAACCCGAAAAAAAACAACAATACAGAGTCCGCTTAGTGGAACCCTAGACACTGAGTAACGATTAAATCATACAATTCAAACAATTATAAAAAGAAAATAAAAAAAAAAACAATAATAAAGTTTATGTATAGCTAAGCTAAGTGCATATTTGCCACGGGTCCAAATAACAATCAGACTTTATTGGGACGGGGTCCGAATAAAAATCGGAGTTTATTGTTACCCGGGTCCGAATAGTCACTTCGAATTTATAAATAATAAATATAAATACTGAAGTCTTTGAAATATTTTAAATAATGTATCATTTTACTATATGCTAATTTAATCATTGAAATAACTTTTTATTACTTATGAAAATGGCGACTAGTGAACCTCGGTCGAAAATAATGATATGATTCTGGATGCACTGAAATGGTTTGTTTTTAGTAAAACCGACATGCGTATATTTTTCAAGTTCCTGACTATGGGGGTGAACGCGGCAAAATTTGTATAACTTTTTATCAGCGACATGTTTGCGTGGCGCAATTACAAAAAATTTTGTCTCGTGTGATACTATCTTAATAGGGAGCCGGAGCCGGAAAAAAATTTGGCGGCTCCGCAAGCCTAATTTTGGTGGTTTTCAAACTTTGTTTTAAGGTTGTTTAGATGAATTGTATGACTTTTCTTTAGACACAATTCGTGCAGCTTTCAGAAGTGACTCTACAACATCAAAGAAAATTTTGGAACTTAAGGATATTTTCATTTCTGCTAGACCAGTAGAGAACAAACTTTATTTATTTAAGGCTTATAGAAGGGACGGGCGAAGTGTAAATGGAATGAAATGATGTAGTGTTAATAGACGGCAGTAGATGATGTAGTGTTTAATAGATGGACGGAGATGTAGTGTTTAATAGAATATTTCCTAAACTTCAATCCCGTTCTGGATATAAAAGCTATGCGAGTCTTACTTTACCCACGAACCATAATTTGCCCATGTCATCTCGATTGCCTATGCAAGACTACGAACAAATATTCAATTCTTTTGTATAAAACGTCAGGCGACTTCGCCTCCCAACTACCATACTCTGCTATTTTTTTTTGTTTGTTTGTGTATACAGTCGATTCCGCTTAATTGGGACACATCGGGACCGATGCTTTTTGTCCCAAAATTAAGCGGAATCCCCTGAATATTCACTTCACATAGGAGCTAAACAGTACACTTTTTTTTCCCTTGACTTGAAGAGCTAACACACCAAAGCTTTAAGGGACTTGAAGAGCTAACACACCAAAGCTTTAAGGGACTTGAAGAGCTAACACACCAAAGCTTTAAGGGACTTGAGGAGCTAACACCCCAAAGCTTTAAGGGACTTGAAGAGCTAACACACCAAAGCTTTAAGGGTCTTGAGGAGCTAACACACCAAAGCTTTAAGGGACTTGAAGAGCTAACTCACCAAAGCTTTAAGGGACTTGAAGAGCTAACACACCAAAGCTTTAAGGGACTTGAAGAGCTAACACACCAAAGCTTTAAGGGACTTGAAGAGCTAACACACCCAAGCTTTAAGGGACTTGAAGAGCTAACACACCAAAGCTTTAAGGGACTTGAAGAGCTAACACACCAAAGCTTTAAGGGACTTGAAGAGCTAACACACCAAAGCTTTAAGGGAATTGAAGAGCTAACACACCAGGTGTGCATGTGGCTTACCTATTTAGCTTCCCGCGGTTTTTTTTTTTTTGCTTGTTTGAAACGTTTGGCAACGCTGACTGCTGTATACATGTGACACATTGACACATTTGCACTTTGACATTTTAGCTGGCTGTGTTTTATTGCATATTTGTCTTCAAATGTTATCTTTTTTTTTTTATTAGTTTATGAGATTAACTTTCTAAGTTAAGTTAATAGTGGGTGACTTATTATTTCTTTAATGTACCATTTTTATCGTGTCCTCAATTATCTCAATATTTTACAATTTGGAGCTTATGGAATGAAATAAATTTTTATATAAGATGAAACTTTTGGATTAAAGAAAATTACGGGTAACATTTTCTATTATACTTTTCTTTATGAATTAAGATTATATTTCTCTCTTTGTTGATTTCTATCTATCTATCTATCTATCTATCTATCTATCTATCTATCTATCTATCTATCTATCTATCTATCTATCTATCTATCTATCTATCTATCTATCTATCTATCTATCTATCTATCTATCTATCTATCTATCTATCTATCTATCTATCTATCTATCTATCTATCTATCTATCTATCTCTCTATCTATCTATCTACCTATCTATCTATCTATCTAATCTATCACTCTATCTGTCTGTCTTTCTATCTATCTATCTGCCTACCTTCCTACCAATCTAGTATATCTACATACCTTCCTACTTTCCTATCTGGCAATCAACATTGGACCTCACCCTAAGTCTCCCAGTATCTACTGACAATACCCTATATCGCCACTGCAGAGATAATGAGGAAACAGTGAAACATTTTATATTTCAGTGTCTCCGGCTGGCTGACCACAGGGTCAAACAGTCAAGTAGCTTGCTGGGCAGCTACAATATGCTGAGGAAAACAGCGAATGTGATTTCGCGGGCACTAAGACACTAAGTCTCAGCCCGCATTGGACGGCCGTTCCAATGAACTTCAATCATTAATGCCTGTCGCTCTATTGACCCAACTCTAGAAATATACGATTGCGTTCAAGCTAACGGATGTTGGCCAATGCGCCCTCCATCGAACTACTTTTTATCTCCCACTAGGTTCTTCTAGGCATTGCAGTTGGCCAGGTCATTCGCTGGAACGTCCATATGCCCAGGAATTCACAGAAGAGTTACCAATACATAATGTCGAGTCATTAGACCATGGCTTCTAGCAGCTCTAGCTTTTCTCCTGCCCCCTGTTATAGCCAAGAGAACTGAGAGCGAGTCTGTAAGGATTATGATGCTGGCAGCAGGCAACGTTCTATCCGCAGCCCCTCATCTATGCGCGCTCGTGGCGAAAAAAAAACGTTATATCACACAGCCGCCCTTTTTTTTTCGAGCCACTGCCTCTTGTGATGATGAATCATTTAGTCACATGCTAGTAGTTGCCCGTTGCATTCGCAACTCAAGGTTTTATCTCAATAAAATGTTAAATATTCGAATGAATAGGCTCTTTTAATACGGAATTCCAAGTGCATAACAAAAAACTTAGTAAATAGACGGTTTGAGCAACATCTCTTAGTGATCTATAAATTGCATGTAAAGCATGGCTCGATGCCATCGTGCACTCATTTAGCAAAAACATTTCAGCATTTCGTAATTGATCCGCTGCAAATATATTGTGCGCAAATTTTGTCTTACTGTCTTCTTTAATAGGAACTATCATCTATAAGTATATCCATGGAATCTATTAACAGGGAATTCCAGAAGTGCAGAATTTTTTTTATTTATAGCAACGGCGTTCCCATTATGCCACATGCGCAGCCGACTTCCGTGAAGCACGACGTCATAGAGGATATCCCAAGTGCAGAATTAATTTTTTTTAACGATTGTTATTTATGACGGAGCTATGGAAGAGTTTGTAAAATGTTCGGTGTATGCGGGCGAGATGCAGGAGCCATTTCGACGCATTCCTTAAGTCGTAGTATCTTTCTTATGGTCTCGGGTGAGCTATTTCTGCAAGTTCTGATACCGAACGATTGACCATGAGTGAATCTAAGAGAGAGAGAGGGAGAGGGAAAGAGAGAGAGAAAGAGCTGAGAGAGACAAGGACATCGAAAGACGTGAGTATCACCTTGTGTAGTAACATCGATGGTATGCTAGGCCCACTCGACTATTGGGTATAAAAACCCGTCGTCGTGGCCGTATTGAGGTTAAAGATTGAGTATTTAGGTTGCGTGATTGCCAGGATCATCAAGGCCTGGACTTAAATGTCTAGCCCAAGGTACGATTTAGAGATTAACGATAATATATAATCTGTGGAACGATCTCTGTGATCCAAGCTTCTTTTGAGAGCTCTCCACTTCGAGAGATTTTATTCAGAGAGTTAGTATCATAGACATACTATATCTAGATTGGACAAGGTAATTTCGGTAAGCCATATTATGCAGGACTTCCCCTAAATTTTCTGACAGCTTCATAGCGTCAACAAAAACATCTTAGAAAGCTTTCAAAGCACAGTGGAAAACATTTCATAGGTAGGTGTTTTCTTCTATAGATTAATTAATTCGTGCATTTAGAATGTTAGTAATTTCTTTTAGCAAATTACAGATTTCCAAGTGATGTAAAATTAAATCAACAACACATCATTGCCATGAGAAGAAGTGAAAGTTGGTAGCCCAAATACTGCGACATTGTAGATTTTCAGCATACCGATTTCGGCAGAACAGGGCAGATTGACAAACAGGATCAGTTCTTACAAAATTTCTTTACAAAAAAAATAATTCTATGACCATTTATCTTAATACATATGTAATGATTAGTAGACTAAAACTAGAACCGATAAGACTTGTGCAAGTGTATCACATAGATCAATTAATCAAGACAGAAAAAGAAAAGCAGCAGAAACGATAGAGGAAGTGTCAGTTATCAAAAAAAGGTATTAGTGCATTGTGGAAGAAGTGTAATTTAATTTAAATAGTTTATGACTAATGATGATTTGTTCAAAATGATTTTTTTTTCAAATTTTTCAATTGAATAATAACTTAAAAAAAAAACCTACTTTAGTTCCTTTTTCCTGATGTGAACTAAACAGTCCACTTTCTTTTCGTTCATACAAGCCAACCACACAGTTAGATTAATTAAAATACTTAAGGTTGGGCGAGTGTGTAACACAAAAACTACAAACGCTGCCTACTTTTCCTTAATTAAGTAATTAAATTATAAAAATTAGTATTATTGACATCAACTTTTGACCTTCCCTCCTTGTTAAAAAATTGTCATAAGTGTTCATTCACAATATTCCCCTTATTTCGATGACATAATTAATGGACAGCCTCATAGTGGATAGATATCATTAGCTCGAAATGTTTAATTTTCAAAAGTAATAATGTCACGTGACTAATCTTTTACTGTTTGGTGTAATGTAATAATATTTTTTGTCATACATCTAAGAAATCGGAAATTAGGTAGCAAAACCTTCGATTTGTTTCCATCTAAAATTACTGATACTTTCGATTCTCTATTTTGATGAACGTTCCATTACTTATATATATATATATATATATATATATATATATATTAGCTGTACCCTGCAAAACTATTTCATAGAGTTTATATCCCCTTATGCTTGATCGGAAGGCTAGGTTATTTTTAGTTTCGTGCAGAGCCGATTTTTTACATGATTGTATTTTAAACTGGAATACTGTTATATTATTTATTTACTTTCGATTTAACGCAGAACCCAAATCGTTATTTTTTTCTAGATATATAATCACTTAATCGCTGATTTTTTTTCTAGATATATAATCACTTAATTTCTGATTTTTTTTTCTATATATAATATCACTTAATTTCTGATTTTTTTTTCTATATATAATATCACTTAATCTCTGATTTTTTTCTTTCATGCTTGCACATGTAACACCAGAGCGCACCAACTGTAACCCAATAAATACACCATGTGACGACCGTGGATGCTGCATCCGTGTACCTTGCTTATTCCCGTATGTATGTATGGTGTACTTATATATTGATATTTTGACCTTAAATATATGTATACTCTAGGGTAGTGGTACACATCCACCGGGCCGCAGACCGGTGCCGTTCCGTGGATAAAATGGTACTGGGCCGCCCACATAGAGTTAAACTATTTCAATATCAGTTACTGTGGTGTATTTTCTCTCGCCTTTCAATGGGCCATAGATCAACCGGTTGTGAGCGGCATTGGCATTGTAAATCCAAACAAGGTAAAATTATAAATAACGTTAACCCCCCCCTCCCCCACCCCCCACACACACATATTTGGGCCTCGGTGAAAGGATCAAACTATACCGGTCCACGGCGAGTGAAAGGTTGGGGGACCACTGCTCTCAGGCTAACGTCAAATGAATAATTTCATTTTAACTCTTTTTGCCACTTTAGTTAGTATACACATTATATGTCCTTCCCTAAAGAGTAGAGCTCTCTGATTTCAAAGCTGTAGACAAGGTACTGTTAGCTAGCTAATTATACATGTGATCAATGAGGCTCTGTCCGGGTAAAAATAGGTTATTACCTTACTATCGGAAAGTAAGTAGGACTCGATCGTTTCAAATCCTAATGCTGTTAAATGTGTACATGTAACTCTTTGAGAAAATGTAAATATTTGGGCCATTACACACATTCAAAAACTTCGCAAGTCATATTAGGTAACTGTACCATCTAGTAATAAGTCCCTGACGCTAGTTCAGGTTACAAGCTCCCAACCAGTTCCGGCTTCCATGAAGTAAGTAGCCACTAAGCTTGTTATAAAGTCTACACCTTCATCACTCGCTCTGCGTGTAGGCTATAAAATACGTATCACGATACGTGATGTGTAAAGAAATTTTCTATTAGAAGTATTAATTACAGATCCTCATATTTACAACCAATGAATGAACTTGCTTTCACTTGTTTCCTCAGCGTAGGTAAAGATACAGGGTGAGTATATGCACTTCTGTTGACGTATTCAGTATATAAACGGAGGCTGAACTAAGATGGGATCATGGTGTCTTGGTAAAGATATTAAGGTATATTTTTGGGCCCGATAGCACTTAACTTCAAAGTTAAGGAGAATGGTCTATTTTCCTAAGAGGTGACCTAGATTACCAAAACATAAAAATCCATTTGTTTACTATCTCTCATTCGGCAAGACGATAAGGAAGTCGCTAAAACCATAGTTTTCTATTAGGCCATGCGCCTGCACGGAACTCACCAGGTGCGCGCTAACACATTATAACTGGAGACACAATATTTCGACTAGAATCCTATATATACATTTATTGTTACATTAGGTGCACATAGCCAATACTTTCATTGTTGCAGCCTCAGACAATTAAAGGGAACTTTAGCAGGACCTATGACACATAAAATGACATGATTTCGAAAGTACGTGCACTTTATAGACCGAGTGACGTCAGATATCAAATGACATTAATTAGAGCAGATGTTCACTTTTTAGACCGAGTGACGTCAGATATCAAATGACATTAATTAGAGCAGATGTTCACTTTTTAGACCGATTGACGTCAGATATCAAATGACATTAATTAGAGCAGATGTTCACTTTATAGACCAAGAGAAGAACTGAGAACTTTTTTTTTTCATCGTAATGGACATGCTGCAAGATCATAGATCACAGATGCAAATTTATAACTACTGAAGGGCCACAATAGGTTCTTGAATTTGATTGAATGGCCGGACCAAGAGAATACCATTGGGGTGTATACAATTTTTTTTTTTTAGGTAACATAAATGTAAGTAATATCAATGTAAATGAACGAAGGAGGGTGTACTGTGGGTCGAATAAAAACGTTTAACGGGCATAGATTGCCCATGTCTGGTTTAGAAGCTGAATATTGTTTTCAAGATTACTATTTCGGAGACCCGTCAAGCTCGGCGCCCTGTGCATAATTATTAAAATAAACACATTTAACTACACAGTTCGGGCATTTTATTTATTTACTTTTGTTATTTAGTAATTACATTACAATTAGACAATAAAATAAACTATTTCATATTAGGCCCATACGATGCATGCTGCAACATAATTACACCTTCTTTAAGTTTTTTTTATATTCATCTATAAAATTAGGTATATTCATGGTGGGGTCGGAAAATAAAATGCCGACAAATTTGCTATTAAAGAGCAGCATAGAAAAGATACACAGGCAAATTTATTATGTTCAAACACAATAAAAGCTACCGGTACCATAGAAGTGGTGTATGTGTGTGTGTTAGTGCAGTGGTCCCCAACATTTTTCTCTCCGCAGACCGGTTGACATTTGATAATTTCACCGCGGCCCGAGAGGGGTAGGCGTCGCACAATCCTGAGGGAGATACACAACAATAAATAAAAAGGGATTAATTTAACGTTTCTTGGGGTCCGTGGCCCGGGGGCTGGGGACCACGTGTTAGTGGGTGCCTAGGCAGCCGGCCAGTTAGGATATAATTTAGAGCGGCAACTTCCCGATAATGAATAGGAAATGTAGGAAAACGCTGCAAATGTACCGGTATATCAAATTGTATCAAACTTTATAGTTGCATAATATGTGCACGATTATTACCAATCGATTTGATTATACACTATAGGATGTAATTATACTGTCAATATTTCTTTTACGTTGTAAACAGTTGATTGAGAAAAGGCAATAGTACCAGTAGGGTTCTGAAAATAAAATATGATCAATCGCGAAACTATATCAGTTTTACTTTAGTAGCATTCAAAAGTCAAATGATCGAAGTAAATATATTCAGTCAATTTAAAATACAACTTAAAACACTTAGAAACTTAGAATTAGCTAGCAAAAGTATTTTCAAATTCTCGCAATTAAAAATGGGATGTGTTTGGTGATAAATAAGTTTTGCATGTGCGCCCAAAAGTTATTATGCTGACTCTGTCCCAGTGTTTGTACAATTTCTTTATTTTTCACAAAGTACCGCATTCAATAAATGCTTATTGAAACATTTTTTCCTCTTTTGATTATAAGTATACATAGATTTTATAAGGAATCAGTAACAAAAGTAAATATATATTAAACAAATATTCTTCACTATATACTTCAATATATTTAACAAGAAAAAATATTTATTGTTTATTGAAAGTATGCATTAAATTTTTAAAAAAATATCGATAGCCAAAAAAAAGTATCAATTTTCAATTAGTTGTGCACCTTTATATATAGTATGAGATATATACAGGGAAAATAAATACACAGTTATTTCCCTTTGCCCCCCTTCCCCCCCGGTGTCAGTATCGGTGTCGGCGGGCTTTAGAAAAACCGACATCGGTGTCGGTGTCGGTGTAGGCAGAAAATAGAAAACCAATACCGGTGTCGGTGTCGGCGGCTGATGGAAATATTTTGACCGACACCCCACCCTTGATAAACACAGCAATTTCCTTGTTTTAAAAGGTGTGTGAGACACCGCACTTGTTACTCCATCACCTCTTCTACACCATATATGTGTAGGAATAAATAAACTTATAAGACATTCACAAAGAACTACAACAACGACATACCACGTCAATACTTACTTTACACAGTCTTGCATTGTAAATAAAACCAATGTACACAATCTACATTATATTAAAACGAATGTAGTTTCATCAACATCTTTCTACGGGGGGAAATAACACAAAAATAAAAATAAATAACTTAGTTTACAAAAAAAAAATAAAAAAAAATTGTTGTACCAAATATAATAGTTCAGTACTTCATTTGGAGTACAATTCATGCCATTCACACTATATGGGGAAAAAGAAAAGTTTTAAATTTCAAACAACTAGGATCGTTCATATGTATAGGTAGGCTTCTGTATATGTTAGTGTTTTAGTGTATTATGTATGATAGTTATTTAGTGTTTCATGTATGATAGCTGATTAGTGTATCATGTATGATAGTCGTTTAGTGTATCATGTATGGTAGTGGTTTAGTGTATCATGTCAGATAGTTGTTTAGTGTATCATTTAGAATAGTTGTAAAGTGTATCATGTTAGATAGTCGTTTAGTGTATCATGTCAGATAGTTGTTTAGTGTATCATGTATGGTAGTTGTTTAGGGTTTACTAAAGCTGAGTGATAGATGTTTAGTTTAACATGTATAATTGTTGTTTTTTTTGCATTGTAGTATATACATTTTGTATATCATGCATACTATTTTTAGAAGGATGGTTGGTTAATCATGTAAGCTACTTGAATTTAACAATGTATGTATGATGTTTAGTTTATCATGAAGGTAAATATTAGCCATCAATGTATGTTTGCTGTTTAGTTTATCATGGAGGTTTATAGAATTCAGCAATGTCTATATGATGTAAACATAAGATGTGGGGGTTAAGAAGGTGATTACAAAACATAGACATGCATATATGTCAGAAGATAAACCGTACAATTTATATCTCAGGACGTGGAAACCTTAAGTTAAAATTTTAAATCATGAATCTTGTGTACAACATGTCACCTCTCTCCCAGTAAAATTTATAGACATTTAACTTCCATCAGCTATCCTGACCTCTAAAACTTGAACTCATTTCAATACAATACTGAATTCCATCATCTCGCCATTAATAAATTAGACTTATATTTACTTCCATAACTCCATAGCTTTTTGGTGCCTCCACACGCAATGCAATGTGTGCTTACATGCCAAAGGCATTCATTTTTTGTTTACATATACAATAGACTCATGACTACCTGGCTGAAAACTATCTGGTCTTCATTTTATCCGGACTAAAGGGGAGGGATCGGAGGTATAATTACCAGGGTGCCACTTCTAAAACAAATAACGCAACAAATAACAAATAAATAATAAATAAGAAGAACACAAAAAATACAATACTAAACAGACATCCCTAATTGAACTCTTTTTACACAAACGATTCATGAAAAATCTGTGTGATTTTATAACTGATACTACTCCAAACGAATCAGTTGACCTATTTCCAGTAGTTTAGGTGGGTGGGTCAAGCGTCGCCTTTTGTTGTGAGACGGATCTGCATGTTGTGGGTTACGGACTCATCTCCACGCGTGTCCAGCCACATACCTGCGTCTTCAGTGATACCTTCATGAGTCATTGCCCTTTCAGCAT
Source organism: Bulinus truncatus (assembly GCA_021962125.1). Classification (NCBI taxonomy): domain Eukaryota; kingdom Metazoa; phylum Mollusca; class Gastropoda; family Planorbidae; genus Bulinus; species Bulinus truncatus. Next base: position 5,308,638 of record JAGDYQ010000035.1, read on the forward strand.
AAGGCACTTCATATCCTTCCTAAAAATGGTTTATGGGGTCTAAAAGTTAAATATCTATCTCTTTCAGGGTATTTGCTAGAAGAAGAATTTCTCAAATCTGTGATTCAAAGGTTTTGCTTCTAAAATGCAAAAGCAGTGACTTGTGATCTATTGGAATTTGCACGCTACCAGAGATATAACTACTTTTTCCTGCGGAGCAGCTATGTATGTGTTTGTGTGTGTGTGTGTATTCCAATTAAAGTCGCTAAAAATGGGCATCTTTAATCATCATTTTAAATTTCCAACGCTTTCTACGGACAAGCGAGCATCACTTGCTAACCATTACGCTTAGGGCTAGAGTAAGTAGTTTCTACAGGTACAAATACGTTAACCCGTAATACATTAGGTAGGCTTGAGTGTTTTATTAAAGAAAAAAATATAACAAGGCTTTTGGAGCTTGAATAAAATTAGAATCTCCGTTATTGAAACATTAAAACTCAAAATGAACTTCGTCGGTGCACTGACTGACCTTTGTCTTCGCTACTCGCCCGATGTAGGCGGAGCTTCATTTGAAAGGCACCTGTGAGAATCAGGTTAACTATATAACCCAGTCCCTGGCCACTGGTGTCAGGCCGTTACAACAGTTGTTCCCGTAAAAGGTGAGTATTGACGTGTGATCTTTTTAACACAAATCAATGGAGTATCCCGTATTTTAAAATAAAAAAATACAAATAAATAAAAAAAAACTGACACAAATGTACACTTGTAAAAAAAACAACAACAAACGTGCATGTATTGTTTTAAGGACATGGTCTCTCCTCATTTTATTGTTTTCCCTTTAGCCGTGCATACTCCCTCCAAAACTCATCGCGTACCCTGGAGGTACACATACCACTATTTGCCAAACACTGCTCTAATGTAATCTGCATTCGTTTCCGCCTTTTCCCCTGCCAGTTTCAGTTCTGGTTAGCTCTAATTTTGCTCAATGTCTACGCCAGGCATTCTCAAAACTACGTCCCGCGGATCAAATACGGTGCGTCAAACGGTTTGAGTGTCACTCTCCGCTTATTCAAATTAATAACGCTTACATTCAATTTGATTCCGTTCTGACACTTCGCTGATCTGCTCTTAGACCGGCCCTTGTGTGAACTCAAAATAAGCCATTGTGGTCCGCGGTTCAGAAGTTTTCCCACCTTCGATCCACGCTCGACGATGTTCCTTTTGCTGTTCACTTACTATTAAGGAATGTTACTTTTAATGCTGTTTACATAATACTTTACTTGTTTTTCTTTGACTTTTTTCAACTTTTGCTTTTCTTTTTACTTCTGTTTCTCCTACTGTCTGCTGCTGTTGCGTCTATTAAAATTCTGTTTTCTGCTTTGAGTACATATTCCTGCTGCTGTTGCCTCTATTACAATTCTGTTTTCTTTCTGCTTTGAGTACATATTCCTGCTACTGTTGCCTCTATTACAATTCTGTTTTCTGCTTTGAGTACATATTCCTGCTGCTGTCGCCTATACTTTCTATTGTCATATTTTTATAATTTTTATATCCTTCTGCTGTTGATACTATTCTTTCTTACGCTCCTACTTCTGATCCTTCCGCTTGTTTCTTATGTTATATTAGCATTCTTCTGCTATCGATTCTGTTACTTTTATTTCCCTTCAATCTTTAAAAAAAAACAACAAAAAAGCAATAAAAGAACATGTCTTCAATGTTCAAAGATATTTTTTTAATTTATTAACTTATTTTTAATTTATTCTTTTTATATGTTATAAGTATGAGCGGAAAGTTAAATGCAGTGTTGTATTCTGCCAACATTAGTTCTAGGTGTAATCGAGGTATTGTCAACAAAATTAACAAATTTCATCTGCGTCGGACGTTCATTTACATTGATTATTATCAATGACAGCAGTTAAACATTTCATCTATTCAACTCGTATAAAACTATTTTTTTTTTACTATCACCCTCATCCAAATAACAATAAAAAAAATCCTCATTGTGTAGAAACATTCATTATCAAACTTATTAAAACTTGATTCTAGAAATGATTAAATCCCCCACAAAAACTGCCCGAAATGATAATTTTTCTGTTTTTTTCTTTAAGGTAATACAGTCTCAACATAGTGACAGCTATCAATCTTATAATGACGAAATCCTTGTGGATACTTCTGACCCTTTCTTTACTTCTGAGTTTCATTCATTGCCAGACAAGTAGGTCAAAGTTTTATTTATGTTACCAGCTAACTGGACACAAATATAACAACATATACGACATTCTTCGTGTTCAATGAGAATTTTTTTTTTTTTTTGATTTACTTTTTTAAATTGCTTTAGAACTTGAATCATTATATATTATTTTTGACAGTTCGATGGGCGTGGCTTTAGGTTTTATTACTAAATTTAGCTACATGTGATCTTTACAACAGGTTTCATGGACATCCTGAAAAGAAAGGTTACCAGGGGTAGTGAGTATTTGTGATGGGAAATATAAGCAGTAAACATGTGCACATACTCACACTATCTTTGTGTCTATGTATGTATCTATGTATCTATCTATGTATGAATCTATGTATCTATCTATGTATGCATCTATGTATCTATCTATGTATGTATTTATGTATCTATGTATGTATCAATGTATCTATCTATGTATGTATCTATGTATGTATCTAATTATGCATATATGTATCTATCTATCTATCTATCTATCTTGATATCTATCAGTCAGTCTAACTGTATGTCTTGTGCCTAACAGTATGTCTGTCTGTCTACCCGACTGTCTTTCTGTCTGTCTAAATTTCTGTCTAACCATCTGTCTAACAAATATTTTATTTAGAATTGATTGATTTTAAATTTGAAACAAGTTCCAGCAATGATTTACAGGTTTCAGTCAATTCTAAAGAAAATTGATTATTGTCAGATATTCGGCTTTTAAAATGATATAGACATTTGAAAGGTATAATAATGTCAATTATTAAAGACGACAATTAAAGGATGCATTTTTAAGTTCATTTAGTATACTAAATATGTATCTGTTGATAGTAGATACGCCTAGACACACTGACACACAGATATTTTGATAGGAGATAGAGACAACGACACCCACCAATTAACAGGAGACATACACTTTCGCACATACATGTGCATACATCTGTATAAAGGACATTAACACCGCACTCACTAAACGCACGTACACATTTTTTGCCAGGGCATATAGTCCAGTTGTATTGAAAACACCACTATGTGCAAATGTGACATAACACATTTCACAAATACGATAACGAATGACGTCATACAGATACCATCGAGAATACAAATGAAATCATGTAAAAAAAAATCACATGATAAAAAAGTTGATCACCAGACAGCGCTGGGGGATATGTCCAAAATGTCACATGTCTCGAAAGTACCAATGTCACGCGACGAATGGGTATTGCACCATTTGGTGTTAGCCTATGTCATTTGTTTGGTCAAACCCTACTTATACTTTCGATTCTCAACTTTAATGAATCATCCCATCACTTATATATATATATATATATATATATATATATATATATATTAGGGTGCATCACAACAATAGAGGAAAAAATTGATTGTTTGTTTTTGAGCTGTCTATGTTTCTAATTTGTTCCAATATCATTAATAATAACTTGTGCAAAATATTTTTCAAATCAGAGTTGATTTAGAGGTCCCCCTCTCCCCACCCCGCCCAAGAAATCACAAAACATGACATGAAAAGCGAAAACGTTTATTCTAGCATATATAAAAATTACATAAAGGTATTGAATTGTATATTACTGTTGCATTTGATTCAGGTTTCTATTTGTTGCACGTTTGTTAGGTTTACGCAAATTTTAGATGTTTTTGCGGTTGATTTCTACCACTTGAAGAATGTTTTGAAAATGTTTATACGTTCGCGTTGCTTCAACAATGTCGGATGCTAGTTTCACTCCTCTCTCGGCAAAATCGTTAACAACGTTAATAGCAGCAACATTTTCTGCACTGGCAATGTAAGAAGCTGTTTGGCACCAATCATCAACAGGCAGTTTGAGGAATCCTGTGTCCAATTGAAGTTTGTATATAGTAAATCACAAGTAAACTCCAGCCAGATCACACAACCGAGTTGAAGAATCAATTGATATGAACTGTGGTTTTTCCCCAACCATTTTCTAATCGAACTGTGGAGTTTGGAGGGCAACCACCGGTCGAAGCCTAAGTAGAGCATCTGCTAGAGCTAGCTTTTCTAACACATGTACTTCATTGCTGAACAGAGCAAGTGGGATCATTTCAGCAGTCAGGTACTGTAGATGCCTATTCACCGCACGGTTTTCTGACTTGGATATGTCTTTGTTGACACCGTTGTAATCCAAAAGTTGCTTTGAGAGCTGTAGATCATTCCATGGTGCATCCACACTCTTTTTGCAAGTGAGCCACCACACGACATAAACATGTGTTACAAATGTAGCAAATGCACGAATCTTTGGCACTTGATCACGTGTGGTAATAGTACCCGAAGGCAATAATTGAATTTGTTACACAGTGCAATCTTGAGGCAATATATCAGCTTTGCCATACATCGTGCTTTGTGCAGGGCACCTGGTCATTTAAAGTTATCCTCCTTATTTGTAGCATTCAAGTAAACAAGGAACAGCTTAAGGAAATCGTGGTAGTCGTCTCGCAAGAATTCGGTTTGTTTACTAGAGTTGGCATGTGCAATTACCGCATCTCTCATTATCGCCAGTCGCTCTTGAGCCTTCAGATCATGATCAGCTAACGTAAACGAACGCCGTACATGAGACCAATCATGTGCCACCAATTGCCAATTACTTCGCAGCTTGGTGAACAAAGTTATTTCCGGGTATTTGGAACCTTCTATTTTCATGTCTGCAAGCACATGCAAGAGGAGAACTTCAACAATGAGATGGCGACAACCTGATAACAGAACAGCACGTTGCATCTTATTTTGTATGACAATGCAAGCAGCAGTCTGATGACCAGTGTTTTAGCTTGTTGTGTAGAATGTCATAATAACGATACAATCATTACAATGACACTCCTGTCATTAGCTTCATGGTTAAATCTGCAATTATTTCACCAACGGGTTTCTTTGTTGCATTGGCATATCGTGGCCCTCACTGTGTGCTGCTACGTTGCAGTGATACTTCATGCACCTTATAACTTGTTAACAAGTTGTTAGTCGAATACCTGTAATTGTAGCATCATCAACACAGATTGCAGGGCCAATGCCAAACAATTCAGTTTTTGGTTTCTTTGATCGTGAGACAGGAGACGCAGTAATAACTGGATATAACACTGTTGAAGTGCTGTCAGGGTCAGCCAGCATGTCCTTAGAAGGTGTAAAAAACATATTGTTATTTTCCATATTATTTCCAAGTTCTGATTTTAAAGGTGTTGTGTTTCAGAAATTAAAATTATATAAATAAAGAAATTAAAATGCTTACCTTAGTCATCAATATGAAGTAAGGAAAAGTGTTGTTTTTGCTAATAAAATGTGAATTTTAAATTTAATTTCTAGCACAACAGTTCATGTTCATCAAACATGGCTCCCTAACATTGTAAAACCTACGACTATAAAACAATTTTTATAGCGATTCACTTTTTGTATGTAAGTCTGTTAGACTTTACAAGTAAGGATGGTTTTATCTAGTTTTTGCTTAATTATGCAAATTTTGTTGAAGTCCGGGGGACCTCTAAAAATTGTCTAATATTTTTTATTTTTTTACACAAAATAATATTTTTTTATACACTGTTGCTCCCTTGCAGTGCGGTGTGTTAAATAGCAGACAAATCAAATATTAGAAATTTTTTATAGCTATATAATGGTCTTGTGTGCATTGAATACAGTTAGCATAATCATTCATAATAAAATGATTACAAGTTTAAATATATATATATAAAATTTATTTATATAAATTGTATATGTTGTTAGGCCAATATTTTATACAACTATATAGATCTTTGTTCGTTTGTGCTTTGTATATAGCTATGATAAATGCAATAAATTTTTCTCTAAGAGTTAGACCGGCAACACTCACGCCTCGCCCCTGATGGCCATTGTAGTTGTTGATCGTAGTTATTTTATTCAATCCTGTGTTTTTTAATCCGCACCTGTGTTTAAGTGAATTCTCAAGTGCGCGTATACATTTATATTTTCATTTTGACCATTGTCCTTTCTGCGCACAGTAACAGAAAGATCTTTTGAAGTTAACTAATACCTACCCATTAGTTTTCAGTCTATTAAAAATTCGCTTCTGATTTTTGTTTGTTTTTATGACTTTTTTTTTTTCTTTGATGTTTGCACATGAAACCTCAGCGCGCAAAAATTGTAACAAGATAAACACACACTGTGACGACCGAGGATGCTGTGATCATATACCTTGCTTATATACGTATGTATATATGGTGTAGTGATATTGATATTTTTTGACAATTCAGAAGACCTTGAATGTATGTATACTCTTAGGCCAACGACAAATGACTAACAATTATAATTGGCCGGTTTTTTTTTTATAATTTCATTTGCACTTTTCTGGCCACTTTAGTTAGTGTGAAAATTGTATGACCTCCTTATGCACGTAATTAATGAGGCTCTGTCCGGGTAAAAAAGGTTAAAACTTTTTATAGGAAAGAAAGTAATACTAGGTCGTTTTAAATCCTACTATTACCAAATGTATAAATATAACTCCTGGAGAAATTTTTATTATGGGGGAATCAGAGTTAATCGAAATTTCCTAAGTCATATTAGGTAGCTATACCATTTTGTTACAGGGCGCTGACCAGGCCCGCAGCCAGGTCAAATTAAGCAGGGAGACACCAATCCTCTCTTTCTTCTTTTATTAGCGGGGGGGGGGGGGGGAACTCCACACCTAGCGGGGGATGGGAGGGTGCACGATCCCCAGTGCCCCCTTTTGCTACGGGACTGGCGCTGACGCTAGTTCGGGTTACACCCTCCCAACCATTTTCGGCTTTCATGAAGAAAGTAGCCTTTAAACTTGTTATGAAGTCTACACCTTGATCAATTTCTTTACTTGTATGCTACTAAATACATATCACGACACGCGATGTGTTATGGAATTTTCTATTAGAAGTATTAATTGAAGATCAACTTATTTACATTTACTTAATGCACTTCATTTCACTTCTTTCTTCAGCGAAGGGGTAGAAAAGGGGTGAGTAAAAGCAATTCTGTTGACTTTTTTTTAGTATACTAACGGAGGCTGAACTAAGATGGGTGGAGGGAGTCTTAGAAAAGATAGTAAGGTATATATTTTAGGGCCCGACATCACTAAACTTCAAAATTGAAGAGAAGGGGGTTGGGCGTTTCCCCTTAGAGGTCGTCGTATATTACCCAAACATAATGATGTATCTGTTAACTAGCTGTCATTAAAGATGATCATGAAGTCACTGAAACCAGTGTTTTTCTCTCTAAGCTGTGCGCTTGCACCGAACTCACCAGGTGCCTATATATATACATATCGCCAAGTTACACACGAAAAGCTCATTTATGTTTACATTAGGCGCACACAGCCAATATCTCGATCGTCCGCAGCCTCGGATAATTCAAGGGAAGGGGAGGGGGGCAAAGTATCAGAATAAATAAATAAATCATAAACCCTTTTTAATTAAAAAATGTGTCATTTTGAAAGAATGCTTAATCACATAATTTGAACATTTAGACATGACTAAACTCAACACCTAACATTATATGATACACAGCCTCCAACATACACGTATGTGATATAAAATCTTTTAGGCCCATACTTTAGCTGTACTAAAAGCAATTGATAAAATTGATTTAGTAAATGAAATGTTATCGCCTACCACACATAAATATATTTTGGATACAATTTCTTCTTTCAGCTTGTTTTACATATCTTCGATAAGGATGTATCTCTATTTCAATTCTTGCTTATTTTTGATATTTTCAGATTTAAATTGCCATACGATATTACATGTTGTCAGATTTTTATTTTCTTTACTGTTCTCAGAACTTGTATGCATATTCCTCCCGGTACTGTTGTTGAGACATTGCCATAGATGAAGCGGTAAACGACAAGGCGATAAATGAATCAGTTTTAAAATGACAATAAAAGACTGTCTTGTGTTAATTCTCTTTACTCATTGTTTGTATAATTGTTTACTTGTATTTGTAGATCAATATAACGCCACATTTTTCATTAAAGACTAAATAATACACAAATAAATATAGAACATATTATATATAAAAATATGTATTCAACATATATATATATATATATATATATATACTTATATATATATATATATATATATATATATATATATATATATATATCCATACTTAATATTGTTAAGTAAAAAAACACAAAATAAAGATGTAAAACAATTATGTAAAACACAGATCTAAAAAAAACTGATTATAAAACAAACATAAACCACATTTGTAAAACACAGCTGTATAACACTGGTGTAAACACTGATGTAAAACATAAATATATAACACAATTGTATAAAACATAAATAAAACGCAGATTTAAATATATATGTATAATATAATTTTAAATCAAAGAGGTAAAACAGACAGTAAAAAAAAAAAACACATCAGGAATAAACAGACAGTCTTGATCGATAACACCTATTTCTATAACACCTATTTCTATAACACCTATTTCTATAACACCTATTTCTATAACACCTATTTCTATAACACCTATCTGCATAATTCTTATTTATATTACATATATTATAAAACAACAACATATAAACAACACAAACAGATCATAAACACTGAGTTCTACAAAAGCAGATGCCTGACAAATAAAGGATGGAAATAAAAGAAAGTCGTATTACCAAAATCATTATCAGATGTAACCCAAAAATTTAATCCATAGAGGGAATATAAAAAAAAAAAGTTTAGAAAATTCACACGTATACTTCTCAGTTCTATAATATTTAAGGTAATCGGCTAATCATAAATTAAGAAATAAAATTAATAAAAAAATAAAACATAAAAATAAAAAAAAAATATCAACAAAACAACCTCAAACTTATCCACCCATATTATTTTGAATATACCTGTATTAAATAATGTATTACAATATTAGTTTAAGAGTGCTAAATAAAATAGATTATATTTTTAAAATACAATAGGGCATACTATTATATTTACTTAGGATTCGATCAGAGTTTTTTTTTCTCTTTCCGGCGCCATTTGCTGCTGCATTAGGAAATAGGCGTTATCTGAACTGACCTATAAAACGTATGGTATTAATGGTAGGGATAGGCTATGAAAAATTATTATAAAAATCCAAAAAAAATTTAGCCTTGTTATTCAGTGGTTGAGAATGTCAGACATGAGCACGATCTTCATCCCCATATCATTATCAGTAGCTGAACGATGTACTGCATTCTTTTATAAATTATATTTAGCTTATATATGAATTCAGTTCAAAATCAAAGGCATGAGGAGACGCTTTTTTAATATTAAATTATTATTTAATTTGGTTTTTCTCTTTTTTTTTTTCAATGTTCAAAGTAATAGCGGAATCATGGATTTACTTGCCCAAATAGGGTAGGAATGGTTCAGTATCATGATATTTGTATCTATTCCATCCGCACGTTTTCCATCAACATTCAAAGTAATAGCGGAATCATGGATTTACTTGCCCAAATAGGGTAGGAATGACATAGAGGCAGTATCATGATATTTGTATCTATTCAATCCGCACATTTTCCATCACCATTCAAAGTTCATAAAAACACAGCATTTAAAATAAAGACAGTTGAGCATTTCATAAAAAACACTACAAACACTGACTTATTTTACACACTAGCATGCGTATTTCCAGAGGCGTAGCTGGGGGGGGGGGCGGGGGTACATATGTCACCGGGCACCGAGGTTCAGGGGCGCCAAATGGTATATTTTACATGTAATACTATATGGTTTTCGAATGGGGGCGCTAAAAAGGTATTAAAAAGGTAAAATGCCCCGGGTGCAAGTTGCTTTGCTCCCCCTCGTTACGCCTCTGCGTATTTCTTGATTTTCTTTTTTTTTTAAATCCCTTTATGGCTACTAGCTTGAGGCCTACAGTGATCTTAATCCGACCCTGCACACCAGGCTCCTTTCGTCAGGGCTTCCCTATTACAGCTCAAGGACGCATGTCATTAGTAGAAATTTTTTGTCTTTTCTTTGAGATAGTGGCTGTCAATTGGTCCTGAACGGTTATCGTATCAATGTCAAAATGATGTTCAATTAATGTAGATCAGGTACAAGACGTGAGTGTTGCTTGTTATAGTCATATCTATAGATAATACTATTTTATGGTACTGTGTTTATGGAATATAGTTAGCATAATCATTCATAATAAAATAACAACATGTTTATAACATTCATGTATACGATGTTAGCATTATTATTTATACAAATATAATAATTATTTGTGTTTGTTTGCACTCTGAATATATATCACGAAAACTTCAATACATTTTTCGCAGAGTTATGACTGGCAACACCTACTCCTCGACCCTGATGTGGACACTGCTGACTTGAATTTAGAGAAATGTCAGACAAGAAAGCAAATGCCTTATAATTTAAGTGTGTCTTGAATACTTTTTTGTGTGCTAAATTCAATAATTACAGCTAGCTTTATAACTTTAATAGATAGCATCGTTTGTAGTCACGTGCTATGAATATAGTATACATGTAAATCACTCGCAAAATAATTATATCGATAATAACAATGAATATTCAAAGGGACACAACCCAAAGATAAGCAAGGCCAAAATGACTAGTCTCTCCCTCCTGGAGGGTGTTTGTTGACAAAAGACGGCTACCGGTGTTATGTTAGGTGTGGGAACTCATTGGTTTCAGAAAAATGATTTTACTGCATGTAGTTAAATTAATTATGGATATCTTATTTTTTTACTATATATAAAAATCCGAGTTCAGCTGTCATTGACAAATTGAGTTTATAAACCTTGTATTTGAAAAATTCTTGTATTCAATCGGACTATCATTGTAGTTCCTGTCATGAATTAAACAAATGTTCCCGGAAAAAAGAATTATTGCTTACCCAACCACTAAACCCAGACATGAAGTTCCATCGTTTCAAGCCCATGACACCTGTCAATCTAACTAAATTTAAGCTATAGCAGGTAACTGTATCATTCAGGGCTAGAAAACAAAATTAAGAAATAACAATTCTGTTTATTTCAAGGTATGTATTGTCAAGATATCATAGAGTAGGTGAAGGGAGTATGTTTGAAAGTATGTGTTCACATCTTGGTGCGCATGTTATAAAAACGAAACTTGTGGCGCTCTGTTAGTGAACAGCTGCTGGTGACGTACAACGCATAGATTTGTTACTTTTTTTTTTGCATTCGCCCATTCCATATAACGGCTTATTTACATACATGTTTGATGTGTGTGTTTATTATGCATTCACCATATTTGATATAACCGGTGTATTTACATGAAGATGTTGATGTGTGTGTGATAGGTTGATCGTTCTGGAGGTATGTTGTATAGTTTAGACAATACGTTGTATACTGTAATATCGAAGTAGCATTGTGTAGTCATATCGTACATGATGTTGTTTGTAACATGTAGGCCCTGAATCTGGAAGTAACCTTTAAGTCGTATCGGACGTGAAATGGCCCTGCCAGAAGTGCACCGTAACAGCCCTGACATCTAGTCGTTTCTGGAGGCATTTGAGACCCGGACGACCCAGGCTTGAGAGACCACCTGACAATTATAATGTAATAACTGATCTATTATAATTTAGTCTATTTATTGAATGTAATACTATTGTGGGTGATGGAAATCGTCACATAAATCCTATATTTTTCTGTAAAGTCAGATATAAAGTGGTATTAAAGTTATTATTTTTATTATTTATACAGAGTTATTGATTTTATACGTCATATTTATATATATATATATATATATATATATATATATATATATATATATATATATATATATATACAAATGTTAATGTGTATGTCCAACCTACGAGGACCTGGGTGAACCTCTCGCCAATGTACCCCTAGACCACGAGTTGTTCAAATTGGGTTGTGACATGTATATATAGTTGCAATGATTTGACCACTCTTGCGTTCAAGTATTTTTTTTTTAAATCTTATCTGATCGATTTCAGATTATAGATTGGACTATTAACTAAGATTCTTTTCCTGGTATTTTCTCACGCAACTATATATATATATATATATATATATGTATATATATATATATATATATATATATATAGGTAAAATAATCAAACAAAGAAAGTAAAAATCGATAAACATTAGAAGATAAGTTCACTAAATAGTCATTACATGTTCTCATAGATAGACAGTTGAAAAAATAGACAGTTGAATAGTTGAACAAACGAACAGATGAACAATTGAACAGATGAACAATTAAACAGATGAACAATTGAACAGATGAACAATTACAATTGAACAGTTGAAAAGTTGAACAATTCAAACAATTGAAAAGTTTAACAGTAGAACAATTTGAACAATTGAACAATTTGAAAAAAAAATAAACAGTTGAACTATTGAACAGTTGAACAATTTAATCAAAACAAAGAATTTTGCCCGATGTCTTGTAATAAAAGAATAAAGGTTACATTTTTAAAAATTACTTATCTAAAGCTACATTATCCAATTCTATTACTAATAAAGTGCTAATCTTGGCGTGAAGAAGGTCGCCAGTTTGCTGCGTTACTCATCACCAGACCGCGTGCTCAAGTATCGCATTAGAAAGGTTAGCATATCCCAATATCTAAATAAGTACATTTATTCGTTAACTTACGTGTGAGGGGTACCTCAAACCTGGGACGAGGCGTGAGTGTTGCCGGTCATAACTCTTAGATATTTTAAAATATTGTTGTGTTTAAGCTATATTCAAAGCATATATATATATATATATATATATATATATATATATATATATATATATATATATATATATCTTTAAATATAGCGCTAAGTTGAGTTACAATCATTTCTTCTACTGGTATGCTTGAGCGATGACTTATGTTGCAGTCCTTAATTTTTTTTTTCTTCGTTTCCCTCCGTATAATTTGTAATTTGTCTTCTGCGTTGTTTGATGCCATACATAGTCCACTTGATGCCATGCCTATATCTCGTTTGTCTATAATTATACATTATATCATGATTTAAAAAAAGGCATTTTAAAATTAGCAGATTAGAGAAAAAAAATAGAACAAAAAAAAAATCAATAAGTTCAGTAATATGTTATTAAATAATTCCTCATGACCAAAGCTGATTTTTTATATACTGAACTGTTTCTTTTCCAGTTATAATATTCCATATTTTAACACTGAGAAATAAACATTTTATTAGTGGTATCAGTATGGATTTGAATAGGATTACAAAATAAATGACTTAAGTTGCATCAAAAATATATTTAATACACGCTTACATGCATGCATATATGCATTAGGTATATAACTAAATTTTTTTTTCGTTATTTTTGATTCCCCATACTGCCACAAGTGGATATTTATCATATCAATACAAAAAAATATCAATAATAACCCTGGACTGTTAAAAAAGTTCACCCTCCACACGCCCAGTAAATCATATGTCATACCCGCATTTAGTATTTTAACTGTAATTTTGTTCTTTGTTGTTCCATGCACCGTCAGCATTTTAGTTCGCGACTATTATATGCATGATTAGTATTTGTGTCATTTCTGAGCAGTTCTGTCAAAAATGCTCCAGCTTCCGAGACGAGCACGAGAATTTGGACTTCAAAGCAGTATATTTCCGATAAGGCATTAAATCACGAAAGACTGTTGACAGTCTTTATCAAATGCGTAAAATTCCAATGGAACTACATATCGTGAACAGATATAAAACAATTGCTTCAGATGTAAAAAGCAGAAAAGACATGATCGTACAATGTTGTTAAGAAGTTTGAAAGGCATAATCGAAGTCCTGGAAACTATGATTTCACAGCGATGTTTAATGTAAGAGATGAGAAAGGAGAGTAGTAGTGCCAAGAAGACAGAGAGTTCTATGCACTTCAGATTTCAACAAAAGGAAAAGTAGGCTATTGAAGATGATTCACTAAAGATTCACCCAAGAAAAATTAAATTACTTAGAGGGAAATTGCCAGTCACAGAAAGCTTTACTGAAGAAAGAGTTGAATCAAGTGTCTTACCAAATTCGGATACAGAAGATTCTGTGAGTAAAGAAGATTTTGCGAAGAACAGTGTTCCACTAGTAGTAAAGATAATGAGAAACCATTAAAGTCTAAAACACAAAAAAAAAGCTTCTTCTTTAGTGCGTTTCGTGACTGCATCAAAATTGAGTACAAGGAAGGTCAAAAAAAGTCGGGAACTGGAGTTTGCATATCTACTCCAACTTAAAGCGGCATTTACAAAAGTCTAATGAAAGAAGGAGAATAATTACAAAGTAATTTCAAGGAAAACTTTAAAAAGAACACTGGTGCCTACAATTTGATGGAAAGACCATACAAAATAAAGCATATGAAGTTGTTGTTATAAAAATTAAAAAAGGGAGGTTATTCTGCTGGCAAATGCAAAAGGGGAGACAATATTCAATGAACAAAAAACAACTGTCTTCTTCTTTCTTTCTTGGCTCTACATCTCATTTAGGGCCCTAGCCTGCCATACTACTTTTCTCCGCTTTTCCCGAATGAAAACTGTGCTTAATGAATAAAGATGATTGTCTCCGACACAACTGCAGCAAATCCTTGAAGAAGAATTGGTGCAGCCACACTATTACAGAAACACTTTCAAGATGTTGGATTAGAAAAAGCTGTATACATTGGCTGATGTCACTACATTCTAGATACAATATTGAAACATGTCATGAATGATCATTTTAGTACATCAACAACTTCACCAAACATCAGCTACTTATTTGTTTTAACAATAACAAAAGTTTGAACAACTCAAAACATCATTTGATAATGCTGGAGCACCACTAAAGAAATCAGAACAAGAGTGCTGGCAAGAAGACATGGCTTTAACACAAGGAGGTTGAATTACTGGAGGCGGCATGACGTCACTAGGCTGAAACCAGTTGGCGTTGCCTATCGCCGCCATGTTCGACTCAAAACAATGGTAGCTGTGTAGTGTGTATGTTATATTATTGTACTATTTTGAACGTTATAAAACACTGTGTTATAATTTTTAAAAAAGTAATAAATGCCATTTTCTTTGGCGTACGGGATATTGCTTCATCAGTTAGTCACTATAATAATAATGCTAATTAGTTAATTTGTTTGTGCTTAATACTGTTGCTGTAAAGCAGTGCTGTTGTGATATGCAATAAACATCCAGATGATGACACAATGTCGTTGGCAAAAAGAGAGCCTAACGTTTATGATTGTTGTCGTCAATGGTTCATTTAAGTTGCCTGTTGGCTATGCTTTAATCGATGGATTAGGTGGCATTGAGAGAATGAAACAGAATGTACCAGAATGTCCCACAATGTACCACAATGGAACAGAATGTACCAGAATGTCCCACAATGTCCCACAATGTACCACAATGAAACAGAATGTACCAGAATGTCCCACAATGTACCACAATGTCCACAATGTACCACAATGAAACAGAATGTACCAGAATGCCCCACAATGTACCACAATGTCCACAATGTACCACCATGAAACAGAATGTACCAGAATGTCCCACAATGTACCACAATGTCCCACAATGTACCACAATGAAACAGAATGTACCAGAGTGTCCCACAATGTCTCACAATGCACCACAATGCACCACAATGTACCACATAATCCACAATGTACTACAATGTAACACAATATCCCCACAATTTCAACAACGTTTCACAATGTACATAAATATTGACACGGTGCAATGCGAAGACATACATAGATGGTTTACGTGAATCGCCAAATGGCAGGCTCATGTTTGATTCTTGTCGTAAAACAGGTTTTATTGGCTTTTTAAATGTGCATCCAGGCCCACCGACAGAAATTTCGGGCCCCTGGGCAGGGCTGTCACGCCCCCCCCCAATCGTGCTGATAATAATATTTTCAAAAGTTGATTGGCCAGCTCTGTTTGGGCCCCTAAAACTCGCCGGGCCCCTGGGCATTTCCCCCACGCCCCTCTCTCAGCGGGTCTTTGTGTATCGATAGTTTGTTGCTATCGTTTGATTTACTGATTGCTTCGAAACGCTTCGAAATGCAATTTTGACAGGATTGTTTTTAGTGTAGTTTACGCTGCATAGTGCTAGCCAGTTTTCATTGTTTGATCAAATGATTTGCAATAAACATCAAAGTATAAATACAAAATATTATGTATTATGTAAAAATACAATTTTTACCCTGGCTTAATTTCGTTATAGCGTATAATATAAGCTTTATAGGCCTCTATCAGCTGATCGTATATATAGCTATACATAGACTACAGCGCTTTGTAATTGACACATTAGAATAACTAGTCCACTAGAAATTAAGTAGGGCCTTAGCAGACTTTAGAAAAAAAGTGATGACAAAATACAAAGCTCATTGGAGTCGTTTCTAGAATGAGAAAACTGGTATCGTAATGAAAGCTGGTGGAATGTTTTGAGTCGAACATGGCGACGATAGGCTACGCCCACTGGATTCAACCGCTTGGTACCATATGATAGCAGACGCCGTCTCCATGTATTCAACCTACTTGGTTTAACATAATGCTACAGGATTTTCAAAACTAGAGGAAGCTTAAATTTTCAATCTAGGGCAATTTATTGTTTGTCATCATTCGTTCTGATGAGTATCTGCAAACAGCTATGGCAGCGTGTGATTTCATCAGTGGTACGTGGGCTGACATCTGGTTCACTGCCCAGTGTTTCAATACTACCGACTTTGACAATTTATCAAAAGCTTGTAAGCAGCATACAAAGACTTTGAAGTCATTAAAGACATTATGGTCCACAGATCCAACACCTATACCAGCGCAGCGTTCAAATATTTGTGCAGCGCGTGCAATTAAAGTGATAAGAGATTTACTTCCACTTGCAAGTCCATTGAAAAATTGAGCATTACATTTCTTCTACTAATACACAATAGAAATGTACATTGTAACAATTATCAATATTATACTTATGTCACTTTTATTTGTAATGGTGAAACCTTTATTGAAATATTTGAAAATTCGTATGTTATAAAATATTCTTGTCGATTGGAGGGTGTACTTGTTTTATGCAAAACAAAAATTACCTATATTTACTTTATTGGTGATAAAAAGCTCCACCAAATATGACATGGGGATACAGGGTTATATTTTAGTCATACCCCTAATATACATACTTTTTTTTTTACATATAGGCCTAATCTAAATTGACATGAAAGAGTTTAAATGCTAAGTTGATTTTCAGCTGAAAGAATACCTGGTTTTACACAGTCAATTTTTTCTTCATAAAAATTAGGCCTATAACATTGTATATTAAAAGTAAAGTACATCAAAGCTACAACAGTCATTTTACAGAGTTCAATTAATAATGTGAAGGCTATAGCATAAAGTTGCCAGCTAAGAGCTTGTCTATGAAAATTTATCATTCCATTAATGTGGTAAGAAACTGGACTTACACTGCAAAATATTTTTTCTGGACTTTTGATTTTTTCTTTGCATTTAAAATTTCATCTGAAATATTTAGGTCAATTGCTAAATCAAGTTACAAAGCTTAATGAAGTGTAATTTGTGTAAACTATTGTTAGAAATTATTTTAAAGACAACAAAAGTACTTAAGAAATAGTCAAAACAATATATATATATTTGCTTTTTAAATTATAAATAATGTGAGTTTGATTAATTAAGAACTAAATATTGCCCAATATTAGTTAGTGAGATGAATCGGACTTCAAAGAAATATTTAAAACAAGTCTTCGTTCGTAATCCGAAAATATGAATCGATTCCCACGCATTCTTCGTAATTTTCGTCCCTAATCCACCGGTTTTTTTTTTGTTCTGAATTTGACAAAGGCTTAACAAGGTCAAAACAGCTGTATAGTGGGGAATATTTTTAATCAATGCATTCATACTCCTATCTTATGAATTAGATAATTGTGTTTATTACTAATGAAATACCAAAAAGATATTTTTGTGCCTGTAAAAAAATTGCAATTATGAATAACGAAACAAGCAAATATTTCTATTTGAATTATTATTATGTACAGAAACAAGAATTTTTTTTGTTGGTAAAAATATTCACAGGGTTCATGCAATGGACATAAAGAGACAATACCGTTCTTTTTAATCTCATAGACGGCAATAGCCCTTCTGTATTCTTATTATTAGATTGTGTGTTACTGGCACCAAATGCACTTACCTACTCTTTGTGGCACAGAAAAAGCTTAGTTGATCAAGACAGGCAATATCGGCGTATAAGGAATCGTGACTTTCAAATCGCTTTTCAATAGTTTTTACAATTTTGTCCATGATGCAGTTATGAACTTCAATGCGATATCTGTCCGCTGCATTATTTCCTACTACCTTGTGCGTTCTTCTCTCATCAGACATCGCTTTATGTTTGTGTAAACGTTTCTCTATAAATATTTCCTCAATGGTAATTTCAACAAATTCTTCTTCCAATTTGTTATTAGCCCAGAAAACAAATCGTCGAGAACACCATCGAAATCTCTTGAAATATTTTCCAACAACTTAATAGTACAGTCTACATTAAAGTATGCTTGCAGTGCGTCCATTTCGGTGGTTTGTAAATAATTAGAAAGCGATCCTGAGAGCTGGAAAATTCTTAAGTATAGTTTTGCAGTGACAACAGATTCAAACTTGATAAACTTATCTAATAAAGTTTGTGTATCCCTGATTTTTACATTGAATGCGTCCGATTGTGCTAGTTCTTGTAACAATGAACAATGATGAGTTTGGATTATCAAAACTTCCAAAAAATCTTTTATCGCACTTTCTTTGGCCCACCATCGCGTTTCACCAATAATATTTAATCTTTGGTGTCTAGATTTCTGTTAGTGATCGACCCAAACATCCATTCTTTCATACGGTTCTCTAAAGAACACCGCACATGCGTTAAGTAGTTGAGATAGGCTAATTGAAGAGGTCGTGATTTGAGTGGTATCACTTAGAACAAGATTCAATAAATGTGCATAGCACCAGACATGAATTTGATGAGGTGCAACGTCACTCAGCCATTTAGTAAACCCATTGTACTGTCCTTGCATATTGGCTGCCCCATCTGTAGCATTACCGACACATTATTCAATATTTATGTTACATTGAATGAGTTTCTCTTGAAATAATTCAAACATACCTTTTCCAGTAGAAGATGTACAGTTTTCAACGCATATCAATCGCTCATGAACTTTATCTGTTACATACCGGTATCTTATAATTATTGAACATTGGTCCTTCACACTTACATCCTGAGTTGTATCAGCAGATTTAATTTCCTCCGAAATGGTTTTCTTTATTATTTTTCTCATTGAATCAATGATATAATTCAATGTCGTCTTCGATATGAGGGTAATAAAATTTTCTCTCCCCTTATTCGCCAGATTAGATGCATGTCTGTCATTACTTTTCTCAATAACAATATCAAGATGTTTTTTAATTATTGGGTCAAATTTTGACAAGAGTAATAATATTTCCAAGAAATTTCCATGATCGATTGTATCGTCGTTTTATGTATAGACAGCATCATTTTTTGACCGATAACTAAGACCACGTTTTCCCATCATTTTCAGAATCTCAATTACTCTTTCCAGCACTTGTCTCTTTTCTTGAACTTGTTGGCACCTTTTTTATTTTGCTGAGAGAATAAAATTCTTTCAATGTCTCTTTCACTTACATTATATAAGCTTCCACACACTTCTCGTGATATTTGCTGTTTTCATTTTCCTCTAATCTTTGATGCACGTTTCAAGGAATTCCTATGCTAAGCATACTGTGCAAAACAAAGCTTTAGATTACAGTATGACACCCAATTCATATTGATAGCATTGATTCTGATAAATACTCGATGCGCATTTTTAAATGGTAGATCTGTTTCACCCGCACTTGGTTGTATTTTCTGAAATTTAAAAAATGATTGTAAAGTATTCTGTCGAGGACGTTTGAAATAGTAACTGGTGTTTTTATAATCGATAACTGAAGTATCATTTTCGGGATTTAGATCTGCCACTGCCTGCGTTGTTTTCATAAATATTGTGCTGTCAGTTAACTCCGTAACATTTTATTGACGTAAGAGTACGGCCGCTGTTGGTTTGAACATTATGGACCGCCATTTTGGTAGTTGCCTCTAATATCACCGCATATTAGTTATTATATCACCGGTCTTGGCGGCCCACCGGTCCTGGCGGCCCACCGGTCCTGGCGGCCCACCGGGAATCTTCCCGGTGTCCCGGCGGCCCAGTCCATCTCTGTGTGACATTAGGGTGATTCATCATTGCATGGGAAAAAATGTCTCCGATTCTAATGCATTGTGGTTAATTTTTTTCCTTTTGCAAGCAAATCAACAAAAACTAAACTTTTAAAAAAAAGACCACTTTTAGAGGTCGCTCATGCGGTCCGAAGTTTCACTGTATGAGATGATGTGGCAGTTCTGATGTGTCGCTTGCTTGCTTTTGATATAGTGCTATTGAGGGGGTGAGTTCCAAAACCTGCTAAGTACAAAATTTTCAAAAATTGAGTTATCATACTCATTAGCTTATTTCCCTATATTGGCATGTATTCTGGGAGTGGTTAATAATTAATAGCGCTGATTTAAACGGTATTTAACAGTTTTGTGGATTACGACGATTTTGAAATCGAGATTCCTATTTACTACAAGAAGCTTCTGTCAGAGGGTTCGATGCCAGACAAGAAATTTGAAATCAGAATTTCAGTTTAGAAGTAAATGCCCATTGGACATTTCTGGGACGGAAAGATAATGGAGAAACTACAGATTATCAAGAGCTGCAGTCACACGCAGACAGATTAGCTGTAGTTTTTAACTGGGAAAAAATTTGAGAAGATTTTAGGTTTAGCTAAAATACCAAGGCACCAGCAAATGCAAAAATACAGCTGTTAAGACTATGGGAAGTATCTGATGAGATTATCGGTATGTGTTTTGACACAACATCCGTCAACACTGGTGTTACTAAGGGGACAGGTAAATTGTTGCAAGAGGAGCTGTTACATTTTGACTGCCGACATCATGTGCATGAACTGATCATTGGAGTTGTTTTTTTCTGTGTGGCTCCACCAAAAGCCCTAACATTCCACCGTTCAAACGTTTTAAACGATTTCGGCCTAGGGTTGATCAGCAGCTGTATAGTCCGTTAGAGAATTCTAGACTAGATCTGTTTATGGTGGAACACAAACACAGTGTTGTATCATTCCTGCAAGACAGTCTGCCAAGTGCCTCAAGTTAATACCACGTGAAGTTTTCAGAGAGATTATCAAAACCTGCTTGTTGATATTTGGCGTCAGTGTAATTAGCCAACCCTATCACTCTGATGCCCTAGGCGCTTGCCATATGGCTTGCTGGGTGGCGAAAGTGATATACTGCTTCAAGATCTACTTGTTTAGAAATCAGTTCTAGCTCACACCTTCAGAGGTAAAGATTTTGCAAGAATTCTGCTTGTTCGCCACTCACATTTACGTCAAAGCTTGGATCTCATATTCTGTGAGTCGTGATGCTCCGTTTAACGATCTATTGTTATTCAATCAGATTTCACGAAATTCTGTCATATACAAAATGGTGTCTGATGCTCCGAAAATGAAATTTGAAAACCATCTTTGGTGTAGTAGTCCAGAGGTGCTTTTTCTTGCGTTGTTTTCTGAAAAAAGTTTCTGCAGATGAAAACTGCAGTATTGGTGAAGCGATGCTGAGACTGGCGATGATTGGACGGATCGAGTGTTTAAAGTGAAAAATTGCACTAACTCCATAACTTTGAAGGTTCCTCATCGCTATCTGCTATACGTTCAGTCGGTATTGATACTAGCTTTGATGAAGTTGATCCAGTATCCTGGAATCAATTGCCGTGATTTGCTGAAGCTAAGTGTATTGTTGATTTCTTTAAGGCGTCAATGATGCAGCCGAGCGGTCAGTTGCACTGATGTCATCATTTAATAAGTCAATCACTAAAACGGAATCTGAAATGCAGAGATTGCTGCTAGTTGTAGAATATCACAGACAGAGAGTGCCTAATTTCAATTTATAAGAAGCGTTGAACTGACGATCATTATTACAGTGTATTGTTTATATTTATGATACTATGCATACATGAATAAACAAGCAGTAACTGTTGCATATCATTATATTTTATGTTATTTAACATTTCATCATGTCTAATTCCTGTAATTAATGTTTCATGTTGATTTTAAAATAATGATTAATTTAATGTTTATATTATATGAATTCATGTTATTAAAGAAGATACTATAAACTTCAGTCTAAATGTAATTCAATTTCAATAAAATTTGGCATGAAAGTCAAGGAATATAAAAAGAAACAAATTAACAACAATACAATATTAAATTGAAAAAAAAATTTGAATCACCCTAGTGACATGTTTGATAGTTGTTTAGTATAACATGTTTGATAGTTGTTTAGTATAACATGTTTGATAGTTGTTTAGTATAACATGTTTGATAGTTGTTTAGTATAACATGTTTGATAGTTGTTAAGTATAACATGTTTGATAGTTGTTTAGTATAACATGTTTGATAGTTGTTTAGTATAACATGTTTGATAGTTGTTAAGTATAACATGTTTGATAGTTGTTTAGTATAACATGTTTGATAGTTGTTTAGTATAACATGTTTGATAGTTGTTTAGTATAACATGTTTGATAGTTGCAGCTTTTATATAGAATGACACAAGACCCGTGGGATTAATAAACTACTACCATTAGTATTTATTTACTACAAAACCAGTGAACATCTATCTAAAAACAACTGAATTAATAAATCCAATATGAAATAACTACAAGCGAGTTGAATGCGTTATGTCTTTTTGAGGTAACGAACTCGCTGTGCTAAAGTAACTAAATGTCCATTCTCTCCGGTCACTAACTCTATAACTAACACACTACAGTCCGAGGTAGATCCCCGCCTCCTCGAACAAGGTCACGTGACTGGTTTTCTTTCAACGAATAGCCCTTATGGCGCCAGTTCAGGAGGGGAAGGTGAACGACACGTCTTGTCTCACTCCATCTTATACGAATGTCGTTGCCTGGCTATCGGGCACCGCATCTGTCCAGGTGATAAATGGCGCAGAGTCGTGGTACAGTAGAAATATATGTATGTATGTATATATATATATATATATACCATGTATGCTATTTATAGCTAACAAAGTATATATGATGTTTATTACCAAAGTATATATGATGTTTTACTTGTGTGTTTATTGTATTTATAAATATGATGTTAAGTTTATCATGGATGCTAATTGTAGTTAGCGAATCTATGTGTGATGAAAACATAAGATGTGGGGTTAAGAAGGTGACTACAAAACATACGTACACATGCGTATATGTCAGAAGATGAACCGTACAATTTATGTCCCAGTACGTGGAAACCTTGAGCTAAACATTTTAAATCATGTGTATAACATGTCATCTCCCTCCCTCCCTCCCACCCAGTAAACTTTACAGACATTTATAATCCATCAGCCACCCTAACTTCTAAACTTGAACTCATTTCAATACAATACTGCATTCTTTCATCTCGCTTTATTGATTTTCATAAGTTCATAACTTTTTAGTGCCTCCACACGCCAGTCAATGCAAAGTGAGCTTACATGTCAAAGGCATACATTTATTTTTACAAATATAATGTACTCTTGACCACCTGGCTCACGACTATCTCATATTCATTTTATCCGGACTAAATGGGAGAGATCGGAGGTATAACTGTCGGGGTGCCACTTTTGAAGCATTCAGTTCTATAATAAAAATAACACATAAATAATAAATAAGAAGAACACAAACAATACAATAACAAACAGCCATATCCTAAATTCACATCTTACACAAATGATTCATCTGTGTGATTTTATAACTGACTAGCTGTACCCTGCAAAACATTTACATAAAGTTATATCCCCTTAGGCTTGATCGGCAGGCGAGGTTATTTTTTGGTTTCTGGCAGATCCGATTTTTTTTTCATGATTGTATTTTAAACTGGAATACTGTTGTATTCATTCTTTACTTTCGATTTAACGCAGCGCCCAAATCGCTATTATTATATGATATACTACTTCAAACAAAATCATACGACCTATATCAGTAGTTAAGGCGGGTGGATCAGGCGGCGCCTTTAGTTGTGAGACGGATTTGCATGTTGTGGGTTATGTACTCAACTCCAGGCGTGTCCAGCCACATACATGTGTCTTCAGTGATGCCTCCATGGGTCACTGCACTTTCAGCATAAAGCACTTCATATCCATCCTAAATATGGTTTATGGTATCTAAGAGTTAAATATCTAATTCTTTCAGGGAATATGCCAGAAAAATAATTTCTCAAACCTGATTCAAAGGTTTTTGCCTCTTAAATACAAAAGCAGTGATTTGCGATCTTTTGGAATTTGCACGCTACTAGAGGTATACTTTCTTTTACCCTGCTAACCAGTTATGTATGTGTTTGAGTGTGTATATTCCAATAAAAGTCACTAAAATGGGCTTTTTAAATCATCATTTTAAATTTCCATTGTTTTCTGTGGACCAGCAAACACCACTTTGATAATCATTACGCTTGGGGTTAGAGTGAGTTGCTTCTATAGGTACAAAGACATTAACCCGTAATGCATAAGTTAGGCTTCATGGAAATGTTAACGGAAAAAAAATATAACGAAGCTTCTAGAATTCGTTGGTACGGATGGTCGAGTGGTGTAAATACTCGTCTGTCGACCTGAGAGTCCTGGGTTTTACCCTCGGTGAGGCCCATGGAATTTTTCCAGGTGAAATTTTGTGAAAAGTCCACACAGCTTTAAATGGGTACCTGCCTTAAGTTGGGGAAGTAAAGACGGCTGAGCGTTGTGCTAACCACACAATCCCTTCATATGCCAAGGTTATAGAAACAGATGAATTCTACACTTCATATAACCTGATGGCCCGTTAGGGTTAACGGAAATTTACTTTTTTATGAACAGTTGATGCACTGGTTGACCTTCATCTTCGCTACTCGCCCGATGTGGGTGGAGCTTCATTTGATAGGCATATGTAGGAATCAGTTGAACTATATAACCCAGTCACTGGCCACTTCTAAGTTGTTCCCTTAAAAGGTGAGTATTGACGTGTTATATTTTTAACACAAAATTTTAAAAGTAAAAAAAAAAAAATCCTAATAAAAAAACTGATACAAATGTACAATTGTAAAAACAAACGTGCATATATTGTTTTCATGGTTTCTCCTCATTTCATGGTTTCTCCTCATTTCATGGTTTCTCCTCATTTCCTTGTTGTACATTTAGCCTTGCACACTCCCGCCAAAACTCATCGCGTACCCTCAAGGTACATATTAGGGGTTTGACGAAACATTCGTTTATTATTTTTCATTCCCCATACTGCCACAAGTGGATAAAAAATATCAATAACAACCCTCAACTGTTAAAAAAAAAAGTCACCCTCCACACGCCCAGTAAATCGTATGCCATACCCGCATTTAGTATTTTAACTGTAATTTTTGTTTTTTTTTTGTTCCTCGCACAGTTAGAATTTTAATTAGCAACTACTATATGCATAATTAGTATTTGTGTCGTCATTGGACTGTCTCAGAGCAGTTATGCCCGAGACGAGAAAAAGAATTTGATCTTCAAATCTTGTGCAGTTCCGAAAAGGCATTAAATCACAAAATCACAGTACTGTTGACAGTCTTGATCAAATGCGAACAATGCCAATGGAACTACATATCGTAAAGAGATATAAAACATTAGCTTCTGATGTAAAAACGAGAAAAGACATGATCGTACTGATAGCAGGTGAAATAAAACAGTTATGTAAAAAAAATGACATTTCCAATTCAACAAAGTAAATCAACAGTTGAGAGGAAAATTGACAATGTTATTAAGGAGTTTGAACGACATTATCGAAAACCTGGAAACTATGAGTTCACAGAGATGTTTAATGTAACAGATGAAAAAGGAGAGTGGTTGTGCCAAGAAGATTTCAACAATAGAAAAAGTAGGCTATTGTACTTCGGAAGATGATTCACAAAAGATTTACCCAAGAAAAATGAAATTACCTATAAAGGAAAGTGCCAGTCACAGAAAGCTTTACTGAAGAAAGTATTGAGTCAAGTGTCTTACCAATTTTGGATATAGAAGATTCAGTGAGTAAAGAAGATTTTGTGAGCGAAGAAAAGTGTTCCAGTAGTAGTAAAGATAAGGAGAAACCATTAAAGTCTAAAAAAACAAAACAAAATTCTATTGCAATGCGTTTAGTGACTGCTGCAAAATTGAGTACAAGGAAGGCCCAAAAGTCTGTGAAATTTTGTCGAGATCTGGAGTTGGCATATCTACTTCAACTCAAAGAGGCGTTTACAAAGGTCTAATGAAAGAAGAAGAAAAATTAATAAGAAATTTCAAGGAATACTTTAAAAAGAACACTGGTACTTACACTTTGATGGAAAGATCAAACAAAATAAAGCGTATGAGGTTGTCGTTATAAAAATTAAAAAAGAGAGGTCAGACTCGCTATTCTTCAGCTGGCCAATACACAAAGGGAGACAATATTCAATTCTTTTTTTCTTTGGCTCTACAGCCCATTTAGGGCCCTGGCCTGCCACTCTCCTCCACTTTTTGCCGAATAAAAACTATGCTCTATGAATATGAACCCTGGCCTTCAATAAAAATGATTGTCTCTGACACAACTGCAGCAAATACTAGAAGAATTCTTGGTGCAGTCACACTGTTACAGAAACACTTTCAAGATGTTGGATTAGAAAAATCTTTATAAATCTTATGCGGACAGCACATTCTAGATACAACATTGAAACATGTCAACTAAACATCAGATACTCGTTTGTGTTAACTCAACACATCATTGGATAATGCTAAAGCATCACTAAAGAAATCAAAACAAATGTGCTGTCGAGAGTACATGGTTTTTCTAGATCATTTAATATCATGCTACAGGATTTTCAAACTACATGAAGCTTCCAAAAATAAATTGTCAATAACTTCCCTACATCAGTAATGCGAGATGGAAATCAAGGGTAATTTATGCTTTGTCATCATTCGTTCTGATACCGGAGTCTCTGCTAACAGCTTAGATAGCAAGTGATTTCATCAGTGGTACGTAGGCTGACATCTGGTTCTCTGCCCAGTGCTTCAATCTTCTATCATAAGGTTGTAAGCAGCATACAAAGACTTTGAAGTCATTAAGACATTTTGGTCCACAGATCCAACACCTATACCAGCGCAGCGTTCAAATATTTGTGCAGGGCGTGCAATTAAATTGATGCAAGATTTACTTCCACTTTGCAAGTCCATTGAAAAATAAACATTACATTTCTTTTAACTAATGCACAATAGGAATGTACATTGTAACTTTCTAACATTTGTCAATATTATTTATGTCACTTATGTGCATTGTAACTTTCTAACATTTATCAATATTATTTATGTCACTTATGTATTGTAACTTTCTAACATTTATCAATATTATTTATGTCACTTATGTGCATTGTAACTTTCTAACATTTATCAATATTATTCTTGTCACTTTGTAATGTGAAACTTTTATTGAAATATTTGAACATTTTTACGTTAAAAAAATATTTGTGTCGATAGGAGGGTGAACTTTTGTTTATTCAAAACAAAAATTACCCATAGTTTCTGTGATACAAAGCTCCACCAAATATGATATGGGGAGATTATATTTTAGTCATACCCCTAGTACACATACCACAATTAGGATAATACTGCTCTAATGTAATCTGCATTCGTTTCCGCTTATTTTCCTACCAGTGTCAGTTCTGGTTAGCTCTAACTTTACTCACTTTCTACACCAGGGGTTGTCCAAACTACGGCCCGTGGGTCAAATAGGTGCGTCAGACTGTTTGAGTGTCTCTCTCCACCTATTCAAATTAATAACACTTACATTGAATTTAATTGCGACAGACACTTCACTGATCTGCTCTTGGACCGATCCTTCTGTCAAATCTAAAAAGCCATTGTGGCCCGCGGTTCAGACGTTGGCCCACCTTCGATCCCCGCTCGCCGATGCTCCTCATGCTGTTCACTTATTAATAACGGATGTTCCTCATGCTGTTCACTTTCTATTAAAGAATGTTTCTTTTAATGCTGTTCACTAAAAAAAATTTGCTTCTTTTTCTTTGACTCTTGTCAGCTGTTGCATTTCTTCTTACTTCTGTTTCTCCTACTATCAGCTGCTGTTGCCTCTATTACCATGCTGTTTTCTACTTTGAGTAAATATTACTACTTCTGTCTTCTATACTTTTTATCGCCATATTTTTGCAATTTGTATTCCTTCTGCTGTTTATTCTATTCTCTCTTATGCTCCTGCTTCTGTTCCTTCGTATTGTTTCTTATATTTGGTAGCATTCTTCTGCTATCGATTCTGTTACATTTATTTCCCTTCAATCTTTTCTTCTTAAAAAAAAAAGAACATGTCTTCAATGTGCAAGGATATTTTGTTTTTTATTTACTTAAAAAAAGTTATATGTTATTAGTATGAGCGGAAAGTAAGATACGGTGTTCTATTTTACCAAAATTAGTTCTTGGTGTAAAAGAGGTAATGTCAACAAAATTAACAAATTTCGTCTGTGTTGGACGTTCATTTATATTGGTTATTAAAATTATCAATGAAAACAGTTAAACATTTCAGCCATTTAACTCATATAAAACAATCTTTTTTTTTCTCTTTTTATTTACACTCATGCTCATCAAAATAATAATAATAATAAAAATCTTCGGTGTGTAGAAACATTTATTATCAAACTTAATAAAACTTGATTCTAGTAATGATTAAATATTAATAAATTCTGTATCCTTTTACTGTTTTCGTTGCGGTTTTTCTCCGCAGCCACTCCACAACAACTGCTCCAAATGTTAATTTTTTCCATTTTTTTTTCTTTACGCTAATTCTGTCTCAACATATCGACAGTTATCAATCTTTTAATGACGAAATCCTTGTGGATACTACTGACCATTTCATTACTTCTGAGTTTCATTAATTGCCAGACAAGTAGGTCAAAGTGTTTATTTAGATTCAATAACTTTTAAAATGAGCAAGTGTTTGGTATAGCTTTTTATCAAAATGTTATCAAATAATTGGGCACAATAATAACAACATATACGACATTCTTCCTGCTCAATTAGCAAAATGAGGATAGTTTTATTTTTAGTGTACTTTTGAACCGCTTTAGAACTTGAATCATTATATATTATTGTTAACAGTTCGAGTGCGTGACTTGGGTTTTATTACTATATATTTAGCTACATGTTATCTTTTGATGTAAATTACAATACATTGTTCCATTTACAACAGGTATCATGGACATTCTGAAAAGAAGGGTTCCTAGGGGTGGTATGTATGTATAACGATAGCTTTAAATTTGTATCTCTACATCTTTAGAACCATTAATATCTCTACAACTTTAAAAGCATGGATAAATTGGGGAATTACAGTTACTTAGTCAAGTTTAAAAGTTCATACGTCCAGAGTCACAATTATATATTTACTTCAATTAAAAGTTCAAGTTTAAATCTTGGTTAGTACAGAAAGGTTAACAAGTCAGATTCTATAGTTTCTAGTGATCCAAGTCGAAAAGAAAGTTCTGTAAGTTAGATCCATTAGACATTAGCCTTTTTGTCTCAGGTGTCAAGGGGGAGCACTACTGTAGCCAATAAGAAGAATTGGGATCTTGGCATCATGGGACGGCTTAATCCACCAATATAATGAGATGTCATAGCTACGTTTGTAGATTAGTAGATAATATATATTATTTCCGTGGCACTTCTGTTTCTTTGTAGCTTGTATATTATATTACTGATATATTATATTAATTCTGTCTCTTCGGAGTTATTCTTGTTGACTGACTTGGGTGTATATTAAATTATTAAGTATCCACATGTATGAGACGAATCACATATAGAAAGCACTGAGTAGACTTGGTTGTATAAATATATATATATAGGTTTATTTATTTATTCTTATTTATGGAATACGTACATGGTACAAAAATGATGTGAGATGAAGAATCAAGTCCGTCTGCTTGTCTCTACCAAAATCTATCGTCTGGTCTAAACTAATATTTTTACTTCCGCTAAGCTAAGTGGCCAGATAATTAAAACCATCTCTGAGCCAAATGTAAATTCTCTAGCCTATTATGGTTATTACATGAGATGTAAGTGAAGTTTTCAGGCATACCGACTAGAGACCGAAGACCAGAGACCGACTAGAGACCGAGGACCAAAGACCGAACAAAGACTGAACAGACCAACAGTCCCATTATATCTACATCAATCTTTCGGGACGGCTGTAGACTGGTAGAGAAGATAAAGTTCTAGTATGTACGTAATTGGAGTTTATTTTAATCCAATATTTTTGCTTCAGTCTTTCGGGACGGCTAAATACTGTGATATATTGTTCAGCCATTTGGGAATTACTGCTGCATATGATTTTATTTCCTATATGTATTTATCGTAAATTAAACGTCACTTGAATCGTGGAACATTGACTCAATCATGGTGTGTTTTCTGTGAATGCAACTGATTTTAACGCTACCACAAGTGAACCAAGGAAAGAACATCATCACAATTAACCTATTAACACAAACCCATAACGTTATATAAAAAAAGTAACGTTACAGTATATATGTATGTATGAAGTATGTATGTATGTATGTATGTATGTATGTAGTATGTATGCATGTATGCATGCATGTATCTATCTATCTATCTATCTATCTATCTATCTATCTATCTATCTATCTATCTATCTATCTATCTATCTATCTATCTATCTATCTATCTATCTATCTATCTATCTATCTATCTATCTATCTATCTATCTATCTATCTGTCTGTCTGTCTGTCTGTCTGTCTTTCTATCTATCTATTTATCAGCATGTCTGTCTATCTAACTGTATGTCGAGTGTCTAACTGTCTGTCTGTCTAATACATTTTTCATTTAGAATTGAATGATTGAAATTTGAAACTTGTTCCAACAGTGATTTACGCAAATTGAAATGGTTTCGCAGGTTCTAACTAATTCTAAAGCTAAAGACAATTGAAAATTGTCAGATATTCGACTTTTAAAATGATATAGACATACGACAGGTGTAATAATGTCTATTATTAAAGACGACAATTAAAGGATGCATTTTTAAGTTGATGAAGTTTACTAGGATAAATCATTTGACAGGTTATATAGACAGACTCATGGATACATACAAAAATAATTTGACAGATTATAAAGATAGACTCATTAGTACTTATAGAAATCATTTGACAGGTTATAGACAGGCTTATTAATAATAACATAAATCATTTGACAGGTCATATAGACAGAATCACTGACCCAAACATCTATTGGAAAGAAATACAAACTGTCTGACACCAGCATATAAAGAGAAGAAAAGACAAACCTATTGACACATACAAGATTTAACACATTGACCAATACTTACATATACTAAGTAATGATCCATTAAGCCACTAAGACTCATCGTTGCAGATGAAGTGTAGAATTCATCTGTTTTAGTAACCTCGGAATATAATAACAACTTAAAGTCGGGTACCCATTTAAAGCTGGGTGGCCTTGGGGGGGGACTTACACCAGGATGTGACGAAATCCCAAGGTTCTCACTGAGGTTTGAACCCAGGACTCTTAGTGTCGCCAGTCGAACGCTCTACGCCACACGACCACCCGTTCCCTATAAATATATCTATATACTGACGGAAAACACACACACACACACACACTCAGCGGCACACCAATTAACAGAAGACACACACTTTCGCACCGACATGTAATAATTCTATTTACAGGACATTTACACCGACTCTAAACGCACAAACTTATTTATTGTCAGGCCTTATAGTCCAGTTCTATTAATACACCACCATGTGTATATGTTACATCACACATTTCGCAAATACGATAACGAATTACGTCATGCTGATACCACCGTGAATACAAACGAATTCATGTGACAAAATATCACATGATGAAAATTTGATCACCAGACAGCGTTGAGGATATGTTGTTAGCTCGAAATGTCAAATGTCTCATGTGACGAATCGATATTGTAATGTTTGGTATAATGTCATATTTTTTTTGTCCTAATATACCACTAGGAATCGGAAATTAGGTTGAAAAACCTTCGATTTGTTTCCATTCCACCTAAAATTTCTCGACCTTTAATGAATCGCCCCATCACTTATATATATATATAAGCCGGCCATATGTTGATATATTGATAAACCAATTGATCCTAATTTGGCCCGAGCCTTGGCAGGAACCCCAGTTGCTATTGTAAAGAAATGAAAAGATGGGCCTTGCAACCATCCGTTAAATTAGGCCCCGCAATTTGTATGGCCGGTTCTTACTCTCTACCTGCCATCGGTTATGCGCTACGAATAGGGAATTCCCGTAAACCAGCTCATCCGTATAAGTTACATATTTAAAGCAGTGAATGTGTGACGTAAGAGCAGCTGAGTGGTGACGATGAAGCCGGCAGTGAAGAACCTGGCCATTGTATTTGTTGATTGTAAAAAAAAAAATATTGAATGCTGTGTTGTAGATCCCACGCCTGTGCTTTAGTGAATTCTTTAGTGAATGTGTATACATATATATATTGTTACGACCCTCTCGGTGCGCACCGTACAGTCTACAGAGTGAACGCGATGACGCAGTAGTGACAGTGACGTAAGAAGCCTGCAAGAGAGTGGCCATGTTGCCGTTGTTGTTGTTTTTATAGATATTAGTAAACTCTTGGAACCCACGCCGGCCTGTGTTATGTTTTGATTTTATAAACAGAATTTAAAGAGTTGTAACATTGGTGTCAGAGGCGGGACAGTCTTACAATGTTAGGTAAGAAATTAAACGAACTTTTAGTTAGAGAGTTAAAGGAAGAATTAGAAGAAAGGGACCTTCCAACTGACGGCAACAAACAACAACTGTTTAATAGACTTAATGAAGCTCTTATTGATGAGGGAATGGACCCGGAGAGCCACGTTTTTACCACGGAAATCGGGCAGTTAAGAAATGAGGTGAGGGAGTTTTGTTTAACATTAAGAGACGAGAAAGCAAAGATTGAATTACCGAAAGGAAAAGTAATGAATGAAACGACAACAAAAGAAAACATGACTGAGAGACAAAGTTAATCATTGAAGCAGACTTAGACATGCGGCCAGTTTTATCTGAGGATGTGGTCATCCATGAAGTGGTACCCTGAGGATGTGGTCATCCAGGAAGTGGTACCTGAGGATGTGGTCATCCATGAAGTAGCACCTGAGGATGTGGTTATCCACGACGTGATACCTGATAATGTGGTCATCCAAAACGTAGCGCACGAGAAGGAACTAATCCAAAAAAGCCGCCCAGCGATCTGAGCCCCTGTGAGAATGATCGGTCTGCAGAATGTCTGAAAGCTTGTTGCAACCGCAGCCCTGGTTACCTTGAATATCCAGACAACTTAACAGAGTCTGATAAAAACAACGTCAAGAACAATAAAACACAACTAAACAAAAGCCACGAATGTTTGGAAATCCACAACAGTGGAGCTGATGCTAGTGCCAACGTTTGGCACAATCTGTCGCGCTTCGATAACAAGAAAGATTTGGTGACATGTGATGAGCCACCTGAGACGTTGGTAAATTGTGAAGAGCCACCTGAGACGTTGGTGACCTGTGATGAGCCACCTGATACGTTGGTGACCTGTGATGAGCCACCTGAGACGTTGGTGACCTGTGATGAGCCACCTGAGACGTTGGTGACCAGTGATGAGCCACCTGGGACGTTGGTGACCCATGAAGAGCCACCTGATACGTTGGTGACCGGTGATGAGCCACCTGAGACGTTGGTGAATTGTGAAGAGCCACCTGAGACGTTGGTGACCTGTGATGAGCCACCTGAGACGTTGGTGACCCATGAAGAGCCACCTGAGGAGTTGGTGACCCATGAAGTGCCCCCTGAGGAGCTGGTGACCCATGAAGAGCCACCTAAGACACTGGTGAACCAATATGAGCCACCTGGGGAGCAGAGACGAAAGGTAGAGAGGAGCGAAGAGACCAGTAGAGTGCATCGGAGCAGAGGAGAACGAAGCAGGACAGAGATGAACATGGCCATTGACTTTAATCTGGTCAGTTCAGTGTACATTCATCCTAGCTCTGTCAAACGCAAAACATTTCGTTACTGCTACAACGTGTGTTTCGTCATCGTCATGTTATTTTTCAACAACAAGAGCTTGATTTTGTTGGGCCTCATCAATGGAGGTCAGTATCCCGAACGCCTGCACCTGCGAGAAAACCTACCTGGTGAACAGCCAGATTGCTATGGGGACGAATACGATCCTCCCCGCCCCACCACGGGGATATTCAATCTCCACAGCCTGACAAAACTCATGCTCTGGTTCATGTGGACAGACTGTACATATACTGTTGTGAGAACTGACCTGTCCGGGACGGACAGATTTAAGAGGGGGCAGTGTTACGACCCTCTCGGTGCGCACCGTACAGTCTACAGAGTGAACGCGATGACGCAGTAGAGACAGTGACGTAAGAAGCTGGCAAGAGAGTGGCCATGTTGTCGTTGTTGTTGTTTTTATAGATATTAGTAAATACTCTTGGAACCCACGACGGCCTGTGTTATGTTTTGATTTTATAAACAGAATTTTAAAGAGTTGTAACAATATATATATATATATATATATATATATATATATATATATATATATATATATATATATATATATATATATTCACATCGAACATTGGCCTTTCTACGCACGGTAACAGATAGTTAATTCTATAAAAGGTATTTAAAATCTACACATTCGTCTTAAGTCTATTTCTAATTCGCCTCTCAATTTCGCTTTGTAATGACTATTTTTCTTTCATGTTTGCACATTTAAACCTCAGAGCGCACCAACTGTAACCCGATAAATACACCCTGTGACGACCGTGGATGCTGCAAGCATATACCTTGCTTATTTTTGTATGTATATATGGCGTACTTATATTGACTTTTTTTGACAATACAGAAGACCTTAAATGTATGTATACTATTAGGCCAACTACAAATGACTAACAATTATAATGGGCCGGTTTTTTTTTTTTTACAATTTCATTTTCGATTTCCTGGTCACTTTAGTAAGTATAAAAAATTATATGACCTCCATAAAGAGTATGTGTGAAGTCCCTTTAAGGATGAGTTAAAATCTCTTAGATCCTATAAACCAATTTTCGGACGTATTTTTATAGTGCCCTTCTTCCCCCCCTCCCCCACCATAGAGGATAGTGCACTTGCCATGGAGGCACCACGTGAGATATAGCGGGGACTTAAATCATGTCCTGAACATGTCTATTGGTCCTCACCGGAAATCGAACCAGGGACCATTAGGTCGACAGTTGAGTACTTTACCAATCGACCATCCTTCACCAATCCCTCAATTTCCTTAGCTGTTGACAGCAGTAGTGTTTGCTATTTATATCTGTAATCAATGAGGATCTGTCCGGGTAAAAATAGGTTAAAACTTTCTATCAGAAATACAAGTAAGACTCGATCGTTTCAAATCCTAATATTGTTAAATGTATAAAAGTAACTCCTGGAGAAAATATTAGTATGGAGGTTCAAAGCAGTTCAAACATCGGATCGAAAATTTGCAAGTCATGTCAGGTGACTGTACTCGTAAGTTACAGACTCCTGACGCTAGTTCGGGTTAAACCCTCCCAGGCCCGTAGCGTGATGGGGGGGGGGACAGGGGGTCTGGCCCCCTCGGCTCATTTGTTCTACTTAGTTGGACCCTCCCAACCATATTTGGGATACCTGAAGTAAGTAGCCTACAAACTTGCTATGAAGTCCACGCCTTCATCACTTGATCTACGTGTATGCTACTAAATACATATCACGAAATGTGATGTGTAGACAATTCTTTTTTCTATTAGAAGTTTTAATGAAAGATTAACTTATTTAAATCTTATGAATGAACTTCATTTACTATGTTTCCTCAGCAAAGGTCAAGATACGGGGTGAGTATATGCCATTCTGTTGACTTTTTCAGTATACGAACTGACGATGAACTAAAATGGGTGGAAGGAGTCTTGGCAAAAATATTAAGATAAACTAGCTGTACCCTGCAGAACCTTTGCATAGAGTTATACCCCTTTAGGATTGATCGGTAGGCTAGGCAGCCTTGCGGAGCCGTTAAATTTTTTCCGGCTCCGGCTCCCACAAATTTCTCGGCTCCGGCACGGCTCCGGCTCCCTATTAAGATAGTATCACACGTGACAAAAATTTTTTTTTTTCGCCACGCAAACATGCCGCTGATAAAAAGTTATGCAAATTTTGCCGCGTTCACCCCCATAGTCAGGAACTTGAAAAATATACGCATGTCGGTTTTACTAAAAACAAACCATTTCAGTGCATCCAGAATCATATCATTTTTTTCGACCGAGGTTTCACTGTTCGCCATTTTCATATATAATAAAAAGTTATTTCAATGATCAAATCAGCAAATAGTAAAATTATACATTATTTAAAATATTTTAAATACTTCAGTATTTGTATTTCGAAGTGACTATTCGGACCCTGGTACCAATAAACTCCGATTTTTATTTGGACCCCGTCCCAATAAAGTCTGATTGCTATTCGGACCCGTGGCAAATATGCACTTAGCTTAGCTATACATAAACTTTATTATTGTTTTTTTTAAATATAATTGTTTGAATTGTATGATTTAATCGTTACTCAGTGTCTAGGGTTCCACTAAAGGACTCTGTATTATTATTTTTTCGGGTTCCGTCTAATAAAGTTTAAATATAGCTAAGCTTAGTGCATATTTGCCACGGGTCCGAATAACAATCGGATTTTATTGGGACCCGGGTCCGTATAGCCACAGCCTTATACATTTATCTACTCTATTTCAGATATTCTGTTTATAATAAAATTGTTAAATACAGAAAGCGACCATTTTGTTTTTAGTCTATTACAAATTCGCGGTCAAATAATAATACAAAATGACGCGTTCTATTTGTCGTCGTAGTAAAAAATTATTTTAAATGATTGATTCAATTATTCTATGAAATAAAACTGTTTTAACTTTATATATAATAAAATAACATGCCATTAAAAAAATTTCGGAGGGTAAACAAGATTTAAAACGAACACAAAACGATTCCCCATAAAGATTTCTTGTGGTTATGTGCGTGCACGCTATCATTTAACGCTGTTACTGTTGTGGCGTTCGTAAAAATGACAACATTTCAAATTGTAGGAGGCAAACAATCAAACACATTTGGAATTTTAAAGTTAAAAAAAAAAATTCCGCTGTAAAAAAAAAACATTTGGGAGCCGTAGAGCCGCCAGATTTTTTCGGCTCCGGCTCAAGCAAAAAGTAGCGGCTCCCGGTTCCTCGGCTCCGGCTCCGGCTCCGCAAGCCTGAGGCTAGGGTTACTTTCTTTTAGTTTCGGGCAGATCCGATTTTCAATTGTTTTTTAAACTGTAATAATGTTGTATTAATTCTTTACTTTCGATTTTACGCAGAACCCAAATCGCTATTGTATATATTATTTTGCGCCCAATAGCACTGAGCTTCAAAGTTGAGGAGGAGGGAAGGTTTCCATCAGAGGACGTTCTACATTTCTCATACAAAATAATGCCTTTGTTCACTAGGTGTCATTTAAGAAGAAGGTCATGAAGTCGCTGAATCCAGTGGTTCTCCTCTAAGCTGTGCGCTTTACCAGAACTCATTAGGATCGGACAAAGACATTATAATTCATATATTCATATATCGCTAAGTTACGCTAAAAAGCTAATTTTTCTACATTCGGTGCACACAGCCACTGCCTGGATCTCTGCAGGCTGGAACAGTTCGTTTGTACGTGTGTCCACGTTTAGAATTAATGACAGATATCAGTGACGTGAACTCGAACTTATGTAGAACTTTATAGAATGCTAACTTTAAAAACAAATGGTTAATGAGATATTTTGAACATATAAACATACAAAACTCAACCCCTAATATACATGATACACAACCTCTAACATATATGATACAAAACCTCTGACATACATGAAACATAACCTCTAACATACATGATACACAACCTCTAACATACATGATACACAACCTCTAACATACATGATACACAACCTCTAACATACATGATACACAACCTCTAACATACATAATACACAACCTCTGTTATACACCTATGTGAGGTAAAAGCATTAGGCTCATACTTAAGCAGCCATATGAGGATTTGATACAATTGATTTTGTACAAGAAATGTTATCGCCTAATAACAATTACATTATGGCTACAATTTCTCTTTTCGGTTTATTATATATATATATATATATATCCGATGAAGACGTATATCTATTTTGCCATTCAATATTTAATGTTGTCACATTTTTTTTTATTGTTCTCAGAACTTGTATGCCTGTTCCTCCCGGTTATGTTGTTAAGACATTGCCATAAACAACGCATTAAATGACAGTCTAAAATGACAATAAAAGACTATCTTGTGTTAATTCTCTTGAATGATTGTTCGTATGTTTGTTTGCTTGTGTTTGTAGATCTATATAACGCCAGATTTCGTCAACAAAAATTAATTAAACACACACACACACACACACACACACACACACACACACACACACATAAATATATATATAAGGGTGGCCCAAAAAAAACTTTTTTCCGATTTTTCTAAATTTAAGGCCTACAATGTGGTCTGCCAGAAAAAAAAAGTTTTCTGAAAAAAAAATGAATACAATCGTGAAATATTTAGGGGTTGCAGAAAGGCAATGAAAACATTGATTTGGTACTAAATAGTAACGTAATGGTTTATGTTAATTGTTTAGTGTTAAATATCAAATAACAACCTCAAAACAAATAAAATAATAGAATGCAACAAAGCAAAGTGTTTACTATTTATGGACGTCATATTCACTGACTGCTTTTTGCTAGTCCAGTAACTACTGTGGTCTTCTTTGCATCCGGATATAATCGTTGGTGTTCTCGCACCACCTGAAGTAAGAATTGCTTCTGGACTTCTTTTCAGCATACAACTTCATTGAAATCCTGAATCAGTTTCACTCCTCTTTCGGCTGTGTCATTAACAACTTTCAAATTGGTTAAACCTTTTCTGCATTTTTGTTTTCATTGTTGCTGCTCCATGTTTCAGAGGGCATTTCCAGGAACGAATGTGGCAAACCAAGAATGGAGAAAAATACCTTTGTATTGTTTGTAATAAAGAAGCTGATGGACTGGTCTGCATAGAATCCATTGGAATCAAGACGCTGAGCTCGATTTGTAGATCGCGGGTTTTCTTGCATATTTTTAAGCATCTGAACCTTTTGCTTGGGATCAATATTTTCATAAAAAAAGCGAGTCCCACTGTAATTTCACATAGATACCATAAATGTCGAATGAAACCTTTTTTTGCTGCTTTTCCAATAACTGAATTAACGGAGTTATATTTTTCTAAATCCTTCAGAAATTGTAGGTCATTTGATGGCGCCCTTGCTGGCTGTGGGGCTTGAAACCACAGTTTCATATAAGTACTGGAAACAAAACAGAGGAACTGAAACAGTCCTTGTTCTTCAAAAGGCTTCAGCTTAAACTGCTTCTTAAACATCCACATTATGTAGCAGTAAATTATTCTGTCCATCCAACGTGCTTCTGTGTACAGCTCCTGGAGCATGGAAATGAATCCCACGGACAAAACGGAAACAATAGCACATTCGACTGCTCGAAAATGCGCTAAAAACAAAGATGCAAATCGCAGATGTAAAACACTGATGTAAAACACTGATCTAAAACACTGATGTAAACACTGATGTAAAACATAGATATATTACACACATTTATAAAACCTATGTCAAACACATGTGTAAAATACAGAGGTAAGTCAAAGAAGTAAAACAGAAAGGGAAAAAAACAACTGGAACAAAGAGATGTTTAGCAAGAAGATGTATAACAATCAATGCAAGACAGCCTTTATCGATAACACTTATTTCTACAATACTTATTTGCATAGCTCACATTTATAGTAAACACATTAAAAAAAAACAACATCTAAACAACACGCACAACTTATAAACACCGGGTTCGATAAAACAGAGGCCTGACAGATTAAAGGTGGTAATAAAAGTCCGCCATATTACCACAACAATTTCGTTAGTAGTCACTTAATATTAGATGTTGCATAAATATTGAATCTTTATAGTGATTGTAACAAAAAACAAACAAACTTGTAAAGCTTAGTTGAGAAAATTTACTCGTATAGTCTTCTACTCAGTTCTATAATAAATAAAGGATTAGACATATCGTTAGATGAGTAAAAAAATATAAATAAGGTATAAAAATAGTTTACATGAACAAAACATAAATAATCTAAAATAAATAAGACATAAAAATAGTGAACGTGAACAATACATAAATAATCTCAAACTAATCCACCCATATCATTTTGAATATACAAGTCTTAAAGAATGTAATACAATATTAGTTTAAAAGTGCTTAATAAAAAAAATGATATTTTTAAAATTTAACTTAAAAATCAAATGGAGTGTTTTTTTTTCTCTCCGGCACCATTCGCTGCGGAATTAGGAAATAGGCGTTGTCTGCAACTGGCCTATAAAACCCACGTTTTTAGTGATTGGACCTCACTATGAAAAAAAAATATTAAAAAAAGTAGCCTTGTGATTCAAGGGTTGACATTGTCTGACTTGCATGTCATTGGTCATTGTCAGGATACCTAGAGCACGATCTTCATTCCCATCCCACCACCAGTAGCTGGCCAATGAAATGCCCTCTTATATAAATTATATTTAGCTTACATAACAAGCTGTTCAAAATCACAGGTTTGTGGAAACGCTTTTTTAATATTTAAATTTTATTGAAATTGGTTTTCCCCCTTTTCTTTCAAAGTTCAAATTAATAGAGGAAAGAGTGAACCGTAGGTTTCTTTCCCCAAATAGGATAGGCATGACATAAAGGCAGTATCATGATATTTTTATACTGTTCGCACATTTTCATAGCTGTTCGAAGATCATAAATACACAGCTTTTAAAAATACGGGCAGTTGGGCATTTCATGCTGACACTATAAATGCTGATTTCTTCTACACACGAGCTTGCGTATTTGTCAATTTTCTTCATAAAATAAGGCCCTTTATAACTACCAGCCTGAGGCCTACAGTGATCATAATCCGACCCTGCACACAAGGCTCATTCTTCTGGGCTTCCCTAGTACAGCAAATAAACAATACGACATTTGTCATATTTTTTTTTCTCTTCTTTGAGATAGTGTCTGTCTATTGATTGGACGGTTACCGTATCAATATCGAACTCCAACGTGTAAAGGTTGGGTTCAGAAATGTTACACCAGCTTCCTCTTCTGCAATATCAGCATATTTTGTGCTGTGAAGCACATCATGAGAAGTAGCTTGCACTTTACTCATTGCTGCATCATACATTCTTTTATATTTTCTCGAGCTTTAAAGCTATCGACTGCTACTACAAGGTTAAGAGTGTGGTTGGCACATCTCTTGTGTTGTAGCAATTTATTTAAAACAGATTTAGGTAACTCATCTTCATCTTCCATCAAGTCATTATTGTTATCTGCAGCCTGAATAAGTGTAGATACATCCAATATATCAACATTATTTTCCTCAGCAACAGTTTGTGAGATTTCATCATCCAAACATATTTCAGGCAGTAGTTTAAATGTTTTTATCATATTTGAAGCATTATCAGTAATTAAGTTTACAACTTCTCAGTGATAGCAAATTCATTCAATATGCCCACAACCTTTTGAGCAATTCTTGCTCTTGTGTGTTTATTTAAAAACGTCTGTATACAAGCGTGCCTGACACTCTCTCTAAGTTTTTTTGGATTAACATAATGAGCTGTCATACTATGAAAACCTCTGTTATGGCTACTCCAAAAATCTGCTGTACATGAAATAAATTTAATTTTTTTTTAATTCGTCGATTAAAATATTTTTTTGTTCTTCATAAAGTTCTGTAACTCTTCTAGCAAGCGTACTTCGACTAGGTAAAAATATCGTGGGACTATTTTTGCACAAAATTTATTAAATCCGCTGCTCTCTACAGTGGCTAAAGGCATCATGTCTTCCAACAACATTGATAATAGAACTGATTGAAAATTTTTTTTTTTTTTGTTTAAAGTGTGAAAATTTGTTCATTATGTCGGCCATTTTGAAATCAACCAAGTCGTTGTAAAAATCCTGATACATCATGAAAAAACCCACTGTTTCATAAAAATTGCGGTTGTGGCGAACCAGTTGATCGAAACAACGCGCCCAAAGTGTAGAAGGAAATACAAAATAAAGAAATTTTATGAATAAGAAAAGGCCAAAGACAAAATTTTCACACGATGATTTGAAATTTTCCGAAAGATGCAATAAATAGAAATGAAATATTTTTAGTTAAAATATTTTAGTTAAACTTTTCTAGTTATAACTAAAAAATGTAGTTAAACTGATGATTTAACTAAACTTTTTTTAAAAAGTTAAACTTTCTATTTAACTAAACTTTTTTTAAAAAGTTAAACTTTCTAATTAACTTTTTAAAAAGAGTTTAACTTAAAGTTAGTTACATTTTAGTTAAAATTTTGTAACTTTTGCCCATCACTGTATATAAGAAAACCACTTTCAGCTTTCATTGACAAATTGAGTTTATAAACTTTGTATTAGAACAATTCTTTTATTCATCGGATAATATGTCATTGTAGTTTCTGTCATGAATTTTACAAATGTTCGTGGAAAAAGAAAATCCAACGGATCTTTCATTATTATTTATTTGGTTGATTGCTGTATAAGTGCATCCCTCTCCCCACAAAGATCATGCTAATTATTGCTAACACCCAACCATTAAACCCAGACATGAAGTTTCATCGTTTCAAGCCAAAGGCACCTGCCAATCTAAGTGTAAGTTATAGCAGGTAATTAAGAAATAAAAATCCTGTTTTATTCAAGGTATATATATATATATATATATATATATATATATATATATATAGTTGCTATGGTTTGACCACTCTTGCGTTCAAACATTCTTTTTTTTTAAAATCTAATCTGATCAATTTGTGTTTTTAGAATTAGACTATTTACTGAGATGTTTTTCCTGGTATTTTCTCACGCAACTATATATTTATATATTGGTAAAAGTATCAAACAAAGTAAAAATCGGTAAATATAAGGCGAATAGGTGAAAAGTTTACTAAATAATCATTACTTGTTCTCATAGCTAGACAGTTGAATAGTTGAATAATTGAACAGGTGAAAAATTGAACTGTTAAACAATTGAACAGTTAAAGAGTTGAACAATTCAAACAATTGAAAAGTTTAACTGCAGAACACTATGAAAAAAAATTAAACAGTTGAACAATTGAACAGTTGAACAATTTGAACAAATGAATATTTGAACAATTCGAACAATTTGAAAAAAATAAACAATCTTACTATTGAACAGTTGACCAATTGGACAGTTGAACTATTTGAACAAATGAACTGTTGAAAATTGAACAGCTGAACAATTGAACGGCCAAACAGTTGAACATTTCAATCAAAACAAAGAACGGTGCCCGATGTCTCGTAATAAAAAAATAAAAGTTACATTTTTTAAAATATCTTATCTACAGCT
This sequence comes from Bulinus truncatus, assembly GCA_021962125.1. NCBI lineage: Eukaryota > Metazoa > Mollusca > Gastropoda > Planorbidae > Bulinus > Bulinus truncatus. The sequence continues at coordinate 5,352,463 of JAGDYQ010000035.1, forward strand.
ACATTACTCAATTAGTTCTATAAAATAAACAGGTTATGCTTTTTTATAATGAAAAATACTATTTAATTTCAGAACTAATCCCTTCCAAAATTGAACTCTGGAACAGAATAGTTGATAAACTTGTTAATGTACTGGTAGGCTGCATTACTTTGTTACGTTATTTAGGTCCACTGTTCTCAACCAGTGTTATGCGTACCCCATGGGGTACGGGAAAGGTTCTGCAAGTGGTACGTTGCGAAATATAATTATAGTTTAAGGCTACTAAATATTTGCAGAAGGTCGCCACCAGACCACGTGACCAAGTATCGTATTAGAAAGGTGAGCACATCCCTTTATCCAAATAAGTACATTTAATCGATAACCTACGTGTGAGGGGTACCAGCATACCAGGGACGAGGCGTGAGTGCTGCCGGTCATAACTCTTAGAAAATTAAAATATTGACGTGTTTAAGGTATATTTAAAGCATAAACGAACATAGATATATATTTGTATAAATTATTAGACTAATAACATATAGGGTTTATATGTAAATGAAAGTTACACATATTTAAACTTGTAGTCATTTTATTATAAACGATTATGCTAACAATATTCAAAAATCACAGTGCTATTGTATAGCGATTTCTATAAATATGACTATGACCGGCAACACTCAAGCCTCGACCCTGCCGCAGACATACTTTCGCAACCTCTGATATATAGCATATTTGCATACAGTTTAGGTATTAATATTTTAACGTCATAAAACAGCGAAAACAACAGCTTTATTACAACATTGATCAAAGATTTAAAGCACTAAATAATGTACATGATTTAACCAAAAAATTCATAAATCATTGATAATATCTTGTTATAGTATCTAAAAGCAATAACAAAAAGGCTACCGGGCTATTATTTTATTTATATATTAGCTGTACCCTGCAAAACCTTTGCATAGAGTTATATCCCCTAAGGCTTAATCGGTAGGCTAGGTTATTTTTTTGGATTTCGGTTAGATCCGATTTTTTCATGATCGTACCTTAAACTGGAATACTCTTGTATAAATTCTTTACTTTTGATTTAACGCAGAGCCCACATCGCTTGTATATATATATATATATATATATATATATATATATATATATATATATTATTCCGTGATATCTATACAGCATAATAAACCAAACAACAAAATAAAAGTTGAAAAAATCATTAAGAAACGTTTTAAGTGAAGGCATTGTTTGTCAGATTGTATAGTCTTCCCTTGTTTTTTTTTACGATTGATCGGTTTACAGACTTAACTGCCGCGGGTTTTATTTCTGCGAAGTAGGATTCATTTTTTATGTATGGAATATTTTTATTTTTTTAGAGCATAATAAACGACTTTCTGAATTCCATTTAAACATTTTAGAGCTAACTAGACATTAAATAACAGTGTATAATGCTCATTTCGATTCATATATTTAACTAAATTTGAATGAATAATAGGCATTTTAGGCTATTTAAGTATCTGGTTTTATCTATGAAAAGTAATACAGTGGATTCCGCTTAATTGGGACACCGCTTAATTGGGACACCGCTTAATTGGGACAGCCGCTTATTTGGGACAAATCCCAAAGAAACCAAACCAAGAAGCCAATAGTAAATGTGTATGTTTAATTGGGACAGCCGCTTAATCGGGACAAAGTGCCTCGGTCCCGATGTGTCCCAAATTAAGCGGAATCGACTGTATATGTACTTTAAGAAAAAAATCGCGAATGTGTAAAGACGTTAGCTCATAGCTCGAACTGGCGAGTGAAGACTATTTCTATATTTAATAAATTTAATTAAATTTAGCTACTCATGATTTTTTTTTCTATCACGGAGAAATAGTTTGCTTCTGAGAGTCTTGAGATGAATCCAAGTGTGGCAGCTGCGGCTGTTAAAAAATAGAAATAAAAAAAACAAAACAAACTAAGAGCAAAATTTAACAATGACAAAAAAATGTTTTAGAACATACATTTCTGTAAATAGCATGATTAGCTTATTAACGTTAGTTTAGCTCACGTTGAAATTTGCCATTCCATGCCAAAATATTAAAGAAAGGACAACTCTGCCTCTCGTTTGTTGGCAAAGTATACGTAACCTGGGGGGGGGGGCTCTGACCCAGCACAATACAGTCATTAAAAAGAGATTATTTACCACAGTGACTGCCAAGTGTTTTAGTTAAACTAGGTGAAAACTTTAACAGTTTTTTTATTTGGGGAGCCCTCTTTGAGGCCCCCCCCCCATCATTTTCTTTTTATAACATTACGTCAGTCGTGCAATCATTATATTCATTATTTGATCTGGACAACTGCGTAACGAATCAGTGAGTGTCATGTCAACGTATATTTTACTCGTATTTTAATGACAGGAAGGGCCATTGGCTAGTGTTTTTTTTTTCTATAACTAGAATCGGCTCTTTCTTTCATTTTATATTTATCAAATATTTATTTTGAAAGTTTAAAATATACAACTTTTACTCAAATCTAATACACACACACACACGCACACACACACACACACACACACGCACACACACAGGCACACACACACACACACATATATATATATTTAAAAAAATATAGCAATAAATTTATTTAACTGTTACATTTATTGCTTCTGCTGGTATGCTTGAGCGATGACTTGTGTTGCCGTCTACAATTTTGGCTTCTTCGTTTCCCTCCTTATAATTTGTAATTTGTCTTCTGCGTTGTTTAATGCCACACACAGTCCACTTGATTCCGTACTTATATCTTGTCCTTCTATAATTACACACATTATATCATTATTTAAAACGCCCTGCTATAATTATAATTACATCGCGATTAAAAACAAGCAATTTAAGTCTTTTCCGTTTCGGACAAAGGACATTTTAGAGCATTTTCGCCGGACGAAATCCGTATTTTTTTCTGGGTTACAGCCATAAATATTACTCCACGCGCATGAATTTTGATAAATTTAGAGAAGGAAGTAATCATGTTGAATAACTATTACAAAAATAAATAATGATTACGCCCCTTTGATTAGCTTTTATTATTTATATTTAAAATATAAGCAAAAACGGTACATAAGAAACTCTTATATTTTGGTTCTGATAGGTTGGATTGCAAAATGGACTTTTGATGTACACTTGGCAGGCCAAGACCTACAAAAAGATATATACATCATGGGTCTAGGACTTATGGTTGCTGAGATATAGGGCGCTCCATTGTTAATATAGCTTATATAGTAAAAAACGGTACTTTATAAGCCCCCTTTTACGGCCCTCAGAGGTCAGATCGCGAAATGAACTTTTGCTGCACACATGGCAGGCCAAGACCTACAAAATGATAAATACATTATGGGTCTAGGACTTATGGTTGTTGAGATCTAAGGTGATGACGGACAGACAGACAGACAGACAGACAGACAAAACGGGGACAATAGAGCATTTTTTTTCAAAAATGCTCTAAAAATAATAATAAGCATTTTGAAATTAGTAGCCTAAAGTAGATAAAAAAAAAGGAGAATGAAAAAAATCAATAAGTTCAGTAAAATGATATTAAATAATTCCTCATGGCCAAAGCTGATTTTTTTTTTACATATTGCAATGTTTGTTTTTCACTTGTAACATTGCATATTTCAACACTGAGAAATAAACATTTGATTAGTGGTATTAATATTGATTTGAATAGGATTACAAAATAAATGACTTATGTTGCATCATAAATATATTTAATACACTAGAGTTAAAGTAATGAAAAGTTGATTTTCAACTGAAAGAATTCCTGGTTTTACACAGTCCATTGGTTTTTTTCATAAATATTAGGCCTTTAGCATCGTATATTAAAGTATATCAAAGTTAGAATTTATAGAAACCCGTAATACAATATTTAGAACGTTTGCACCACTTTTCGACATCGGACAGTTCGATCCTGCGACACTTCGACCCCCCCCCAGGACAGTTCGACACCGGACTATTCGACCCCCCCAGGACAGTTCGACCCTGGACTATTCGACCCCCCCCCCAGGACAGTTCGACCCCGGACTATTCGACCCCCCCCCAGGACAGTTCGACCCCGGACTATTCGACCCCCCCCCCAGGAAGTTCGACCCCGGACTATTCGACCCCCCCCCCAGGACAGTTCGACCCCGGACTATTCGACCCCTGTCAAACTATTTTAAAAGTGTTTAAATCATTATTTCTGTGTATGTTTATTCAATTTGTTCAAATCATGTACGAAATTGTTTTAAATATTAGTTTTTAATTTGTTTAAATATATGCATAATTGTTTAAATATATGTTTAATTATTTAAATTTTGTATTTTAATTGTTTAAATATGAGAATTAGTTTTGTTTAAAGTATGTGTATCAGTCGAACTGTCCGGGGTGGAAAAGTCCGCCCACCATTTAGAACAAAGTCATTTACTTAGTTCAATCGATAATATGAAGGCTATAGCATGAAGTTGCCAACTTAAAGCTTGTCAAAGACAATTCGTCATCTCAATATTCGACTTAAGCATTTCATTCATGAGATAAGAAACTGTACTTACACTGCGAAATATTTTTTCTGGACTTCCGATTTTTTCTTTGCGTTCAAAATTTCATCTGAAATATTTTAGGTGAATTAGTAAATCAAGTTACACAGCTTTAGGAAGTGCACTTTGTGTAAACTATTGTTAGAAATTATTTTAAAGACAACAAAAGTACTTAAGATTTATCTCCGTTTTTAAAATTATAAATACTGTGAGTTTGATTAATTAAGAAGTAAATCTTTCCCTATATGAAATATTTAAAACAAGTCTTCGTTCGTAATCCGAAAATATCAATCGGTTACCTCGCATTCTTCGTAATTTTCGTCCTTAAACCACCGTTTATTTTTTGTATGAATCTGACAGTGGCTTCACAAGGTCAAAAAAGCTTTATAGTGGGGAATATTTTAAATCAATGTATATACTCCTAACTTACTTACTAGATAATTGCGTTTACTACTAGGGAAATGCCGCAAAGATATTTTTTAGCCGGTAAAAAGTTGCAATTATAAATAACGAACAAAACAACTATTTCTATTTGAATTATTAAATTTTTAAATCGCATTGACGGAAATAGCCCTTCTGTATTCTTAGTATTCTTAGTATTAGGTTGTGTGTTACTGGCACCAAATGCACTTACCTGCTCTTGGTGACAACGAAAAAGCTGTAGTATCTCCATGCATTATAGTCCATTGCGGCGTTTTCTCTTTATCACTTAGCATTGGATCTTAAGAGAATATAAATATAGCTATATATTGATATATTTACCCAGATATAACGCTGAATTGCAATAATCGGAGATCTATGTCTAGGGCAGCCCCGTAGCGTGAAAATTCTACAGCAGGGGCCAGGCATTCTACAGCAGGGGCCAGGCAATAGCAGGGGGGGGGGCAGGTAATACATTTTACTAAGTAGAACAAATAAGCAGAGAGGGCCAGACAAAACGCAGGGGGGCCCGGCCTGGTCTAGGGGTGCTGTCTTATAACCTCGTGCCCGAGAAATTCTTCATTAATCTTTAAATATCATTGCGTAGCAAATGGAATATAGGCCTAGCCTATCACATATATCTACCTGAAAATCATTAAAAAGTGAAAATTAGATTTCGCATTTTACTAAAAGTCAATACTAAATAATAAAAACATCAACAATGTTTTTAAAATTTCTACTACAGACCTGTTTGAGTGTCAACGTCCTGGAAAGAAAGGAACGTCGGAAAGTTGTATAAATCACACATAATTAATTGTAACAAATCATTCAATAATATTAAAAATATATTCAGTTGATAGGGTTTAATGTTCTTATGACATGAATAAATTCGATACCTTAGTCTTTTCTTGTGGATCTCTTTGTTTGTCTGTAAAATGTAAAAATAAAATTAAACAACTAATGCACATTAAAAGTAAATATTACAAATTTCATGCTAGATTATCAGAAATGTTTCACAAAGACTCCAGTAACAACGTCAGAAAAATGCTGAATGTTTTTATTCCATGTTTTATTTCTTTACAGTACAGCCTAACTTACATCTTTAATATTTATCACTATTAACAGATTATAAACCAAATGAAACTACTAAAATTTGCAAAACAGATCTATTAAAATGTAAAGATACTACATAGATTTGCATAAAGAAATAAATGTGTAGTGAACTTAAAATTAGACAAAAGAAATTTTGAAGAGATTAACAAAAAAAAAGGTCCCTTTTTATTTTAGTGACCTTTAGTAAAACTTTAAATAAAACTAGTCATCCCGCGGCGTAAAATACGCCGCATTATCAATCAATATAATTACTGTAATTTTATTTTTAAATAAGCAATCAAACAAAATAACACGCTGACATCTTCGGAGAAAATACATGGAATTCAAAGTTGAACTTTGACCTAACCCGAGCGAGGTGTCGTCAGCCAGCCCTCGTCTCCCAGCAAACTATAATGGTTTTTTTTCGCTATCGCGATTCCAAAAATCTATAAATAGATAAATAGACGTATTTTCGGCGTCTTCTCGAAGAGGAGAAATATATATATATATAGATAGATAGATATTTCTTCTTACCACTGGGAGATTTGGCGTCCTTACTAGTGCTGGGCGTTTGGGTGAAGACCGATCTAATAATAGAAATGAAATAGAAGTTATATTAAAGAAAATATTTGGGGCAACTCATTTCAATTTTTATGTGGCACATGTTGTTTGTTGACTGATTTAAATATTTAAATTTTACAGAGTAAAAAAAAAGAAAACATTTACAAGAACATCAAATCCAAATTCAATGGACACAACTGTAGGTACTCACTTTGGATTATTTTGCGGAGACACCAGTGGCTTCTGGAATAAATCAAAGTCAAATTTATTTTTTACATATTTTAATAAGTTTGACTTGATGAAGTCTAGAGATACTTTTAACATTTTTATGAACACGTTTTTAACAGAAAAGTAAAATTTAATTTTCCATTTAACAGCCCAGAGTTTTTTTTTACATCAGTAGAGATGCTGACATGGGTTGTTGAATCTATTTATAGGTTATACACACACACACACACGCACGTATATATATATATATATATATATATATATATATATATATAATAAAAAATTAACTATTTGATTTTTGTCGGATTTTCATCCAATTTGTGGAACACATTGTCTTCTTATACCTGTTTTTTTCCATTAACATAATTATATATAAAGGCTAAAAATGTATCTTTCTGTAACAACAACCCCAATATCTTTAGCTACGGACAGACACTGAATCCCACAATCTAGCAACGCTACTTGATTTCAATGCGTTCCTAGTACGTTGATGTAAAACAAACTAAATGGAAACATATACCTGGGACAGACGACAGACCATCTTTTTTTGTATCATTCATGTCTGCGATGCCAGATTGTGATACTATTTGAGAATGCGCAAATTTTTTTTAGGTTTTGAAAAATTTCTTAAGTAGCGGAAAATGAAAGTTTATTTTGTTAATTTACACTTAAACGTGTTTGCTACTTTTTGGTATGTTTTTTTTAAAATTATTTCGTAACTGTGATAACAAATTTCTAGCAATACTGCTTCCTATTACTATGGCATGATAGAATGGTTAGTTAGAGACTATGACTTTTCAGATACAATTTATAAAAAAAATGTAGACACTGATGGCGAGAATTGTCGTCAACTAGAAATTAGGCTACATGTTAGTAAATTTTGCTCTACTTATAATTAATTAGTTGAAAACAAAAAAAAAAAAAGAACACAAATTTACTAACACATAACAAGAATATAACAACTTACAATTATATAACAACTTACAATTATATAACAACTTACCATTACTCTTTTTTCTGTGAGACCTTGCGAAACTGCAACAATGACATAGGAAACATTTTAAATTATAAAATTTTTCTATTTTTCTATTAGTTTGAAATAAAATCGTAAAAAATACTACAAATAAACGTGTCACAGGGTATTCCCTTTGACAGTGCACTAAATGGATGTTTATGTTGAACGGAAGTAGAAAAAGGTGTGACGTAGAAACGGTTATTGTAGTTCAAGGAAAGAATACATTGTTTTTAATAACCTCCATTATTGTTGTTGGTGTTAGTTTATAAGTACATTGTGATAAAACGAAAGGAATATATGATGTAACATACTATTGAAAAAAAAAGATAAAGAAAATCGATGTTTTTTTTAAAAATGTGTTATTAGTAAATATTTAGATATTCTTACCTGATCGGCCTACTGAAGGCTTTTAAAAGGTATTGAAATACGAAAAAAATTAGCAATGAGTATTGAAAATTAAAAAAAGACAAAAATTGACATTACTTTGTTTCATCTTTTAGTATTTATCTTTTAATGAGTTAATTTATCAAAAAAATTGTATTACCTTTTTTTCTGTGCTTTTAACTGAAATCAATAAATAAGAAAGTGATCGTTTTTTTAATATTTATTTTTCCCTTTTAATTTTCAAAACATAATCCAGAGACGATTGTAAATAAAAGATAAAATATAAGAATACTTTTTGAAAGTTAAATATCACAACAAGAAGAAATGTCGATAATAGAAAATATATGATCAGTTTAAAAAACAAAATAATAAAAAAAAAAACCCAACAAAAGCAAGTATAGGTTTGAATAGATGAACGAGCTGCTTTACGATTGGATAAATCAGAAGTGCAATAGCCTATACACACATTTTTTTGTATTTTAATTGGTAAGAGTGTGCTAAATGTTTATTGTGTATGATTTTGTTAAAGGAAATACAAAAGCAATAATGAAACAAAAGAAAACAGCAACATTATATTTTTAAATTACTAAGATACATCAGAAACACATAAATAAATGAGTTAAAACATTTTATTTATAATAACTTTCATAAAGAAACATGTGATTTGTTAATTTTAATATATCAACTTGTTGCTTAGAACTTAACAGGCAATTTCTCATACGGATTTGTAACACTACTAAATTATTATACTTACCCTGTTTCACAAAATCTCTAGCAGGCTATGACAGTATACATTATTCAAGATGTAAGAACATATCAATTTATGAAAAATTTTTTTTTAACTTAAAAATCAGTCACAGCCAAAGTGGGCTAACAGTGTAGATAATGTTAAATAAGGCGTGGAATATTTGTATTGTGTGATTGTGTGCCCAGCATTGCAACTTGTCCCACCTTAACGAGCTGCTTGCCACATTGGGATCTTACATTTAACCGAAGGGTCGAACAACACCCAACAAATGAAATGTTTAAAGAAGATGGTATACATTTTATGAAATCGTTATTATAGTAAACAAGTTGAAGTAAGTAGAGCACGGACCGTCTCTCACGGCCCACTGGGCCTCACTTGACCCGTAGTTTACATATGTCTGATCTGGATAGTCATTTTTATACTATATGCACCATTAACAAGAAAAAAAATACATACCGGTGTTTCCATATTTTCAATACTTTTCATTGCTGTGAGACAAAAGGTGATGACTCTTTAGTATAGAAACAATTCATTATTAAATAGCACATATTCTACAAGCCTAATAGTCCACAAATATATAAGAGCACCATTTATTTATGTAGCGTTAGAAGTGAACAGTGTCGAAACTAGGGATTTGGGGGGCTTGGGGGCCTGACCTCTTTTGGGGCCACTGCATTTTGACATTTGACACGATGACATGAGAAAATGTACGTAATATTTAATTAAAAAAATATTTTGCCCCCCCCCACCCCATGTACGCCTCTGGAAGTGAAAAAATTACACTCAATTTAAATTTCAGGACATAATTTTTTTAGCTATGTTACTCTTTTATTTTTTCTATTTTTTTTAATAATTTTCTTATTTTTCTGCTATTTTTTTGGAGGTCTTTTTGCCAACTACTTTTACAAACCATCCGTTAAATGCAACACATATATATTAGACTAGCTGTACCGTGCAAAACCTATGCATAGAGTTATATTCCCTTAGATTTGATCAGTAGGCTAGGTTATTTTTTGGTTTCGGGTAGATCCGATTTTTTCATGATTGTATTTTTAAACTGGAATACTGTTGTATTAATTCTTAACTTTCGATTTCACGCAGAACCCATACCGCTATTATTTATATAGATTGTTCCCTCTATCAAAGATATTCAGAAAAAAAAAAAAGAAACTGTCGGTAGCAAGGGCCTCGCAATCTTTGAGCGCTCCAGAGCTATTCACCCAACGATTAAACTAAAATGACCAAACGTGTCTCCGACCCGGTATAGCCCAATGGGGTCATTCGAGCTGCCGCGTTTTATTTGAATCTCAAGTATAAAAGTACTCCCATTCATGTTAAAACAAAATGTATTAATTATGACACAAAAAATGGAACATGCCTAGCTTACAAAAAAATCTTGTGTTTTTCTAATTTCACACGCTATTCTGGAAATGTTTAATGAGTAGAACATGTAATGTAGCCTACACACACGTTTTTTGAGCAGAACATGTAATGTAGCCTAGACACATGTTTCATGAGTAGAACATGTAATGTAGCCTAGACACATGAGTTTGTCCTTTTTCTTTCTAGAAATGTGTCTTTGAGTCCCAAGTTTCATGAACAAATAGATAGTGTCTTCCCCCCCCCCCCCATACACAACTCCTGCCAAAAGTTTTATACAGGCAAACAATCTTGTGTTCTAAACAAACCTCTTCGTACAGCCCGCGAAAAAAAAAACATACGGTCATTGTTCTCGAAACTTGATTATTTAAAAAAAAAATAAGAGAAAAGATTTAGGGGTTTTCCATTAGAAAAGTTAACAGACATTACATATGTAAAGTTCTTCAAAATGTGTCATATTTATAGGAAAAAAATCAAATCATTTCAATGCTTATACTTACGTTGCTTCACTGGATCATTGTTTAACTGTTAACAAATACGTTAAAATATGTTAGCATCACAAAGAAAGTATATAACAATTCTTATTCTAAAGAAATTATTGTATATAAATTTGTTTACATTTAACGTAAGGTGAAAGATACACACACAGTAATCATTAACAATTTTAAACTTAACCTTGCTGAATATATATATATATATATATATATATATATATATATATATATATATATGAATATAAAGAACTTTTTGTATTGAATTTCGTGATAAAATTTAGTTACATTCTCTTTATAAGGTTTCTTTGAAGAATGCATTCATAGTCTTCTTGTTTTCGTCTTACAATGGCGCAGTGAATTTAAAAGAATTTATTTAACAGAATAAAACAAAAATCACTCATTATTTTTTTTTCTTACCGTATTTTTTATAGCTGCTAAATCAATCGATATTGTCTGCAAAAAACCTAAAAATAAAACCCAAAAAATGTAAAATAAAGTTTCGTTATATTTTACGAAAATTTAGATAGAATTGAAAGCCGTTATAAGCACTTTACGTGCCCTAGGGCAATACATCGAGAGGTAGTCTATGGCTGGGTGACTATAGACCATAATATATAGAGGTAGTCTATGGCTGGGTGACTATAGACCATAATATAGAGAGGTAGTTTATGGCTGGGTGACTGTAGACCGTAATATATAGAGGTATTCTATGGCTGGGTGACTATAGACCATAATATAGAGAGGTAGTCTATGGCTGGGTGACTGTAGACCATAATATAGAGAGGTAGTTTATGGCTGGGTGACTATAGACCATAATATATAGAGGTATTCTATGGCTGGGTGACTATAGACCATAATATATAGAGGTTGTCTATGGCTGGGTGACTATAGACCATAATATAGAGAGGTAGTCTATGGCTGGGTGACTATAGACCATAATATAGAGAGGTAGTTTATGGCTGGGTGACTATAGACCATAATATATAGAGGTATTCTATGGCTGGGTGACTATAGACCATAATATAGAGAGGTAGTCTATGGCTTGGGGGGGGGGCTAAGAAAAAGACAATAAAATACAGTATAGTGGGGGGGGGGATGAGGCAATAGTACATGCTGAGGTCAGAATAATATTACATTTGTAGAACTTGTACAAATATACACAGTAACTCTAAAGCTCGACACTTCTCAATTCTGTAATTGCGAAATAAATGAAAAGTAAACACCAGAAAACCAAATTGGATATTTATAGCATAGAAATAAAGTATATTAGTTTTTTTTCTCTTATCGATATGTCGATGATTGGTATTTTTAATACAAATATAAGTTAGCGTGTATTTATAACAAATGTTACCTTCTAATGTTTTAGTATCACAGTCACATTGAAATTCCTTGTCTATGAAAGAAAAACACGAAAACTATATTAGGCAATAAATAATTTTTCTTTAACAAAGTAATAATACTTTATTGTAACAGCAATAAATAAACAAAACTTGAAATCTTTGTTTCCAAAAGAAATTCTATAAATAATAAAAAAAACTATTTTCTAATAATGGCTTCTGGCACACATGTCTAAAATTTAATCTATACAATGTAGTTATAATTTTTTAAAATATCTAATGTCGCAATGTTAATTATCTTACCCTCTATCATGTTCAGTATTTGAATATTAGTAACAATATCTGTCACGTTCAGGCTGAAGGTATGAAATTAAAAAAAAAGTCTAATTATTTTTGATTTGTTTATTGAGAGTAGGCCTAATCTTTAATTTTGAAAACTTATTGAATTATTGATAAATCAATGAAAACCAATGACAACTATTTGATTTTTAAATATAAACTTCCCAACCTTTTCTCTAAATTCTTTTCATACTGCAAGTTCTCCACTTGTTTAGACTCGATAAGATTCAATATTTTCAGCTCTTTTTTGGGAATTTCATGACCTGTTTATATATATGATATATAAATTCATATAAATATATATATATATATATATATATATATATATATATATATATATATATTGGCAGTTATAGCCAATTAGGAAAATCATCAATATTGTTTAAGTATAAAATAATGTATTTGATTAAAAGACAAACGTTTAACTTCTGTGCAATTTTTTTTTGACATACTAGCCGAACAGCTTGCACAACTGGCAAAAATAGTGAAATTTACCAAAATGAAGAAAGTAAAAAGGTAAATTTATATCAATCATGATCCAATCACAACAAAAATACAGATTAAAAAACACAGTCATTTATATTTAATTATACATTTACCGCATATACCATGTTCGATGTTTTACGTATCATGCACTCTAATACCATTTCATTCGATATTAATGAATAATTACCTCTACTACCAATTAAATTGAGAAAGACAGGCCTAAATAGTGATTTTACTTGCACGACTCGAATTCACATGAACTTTCAGCTGTATGACTATAGAAGGGTCAGATGTATGACTATAGAAGCGTCAGATTATTACTTTAGAAGGGTCAGATGTCTGACAATAGAAGGGTCAACTGTATGACTATAGAAGGGTCAGCTGTATGACTTTAGAAGGGTCAGATGTATGACTATAGAATGTTATACCTAACAGCTCCAGTTGAAATAACACTCAAAAGTAAAACAAAAGTATAAGTTCAAGAGTTAAACAAAAGTATACGTTGTTTGAAACTTGAAGACTTACAAAATGGGTACGAGCCTTGCTCCGATAGCCATAGCCTGAAGGGCGTGATCAAAGTAAATGGAGGCGGTAGAAATTTAAGTCTGCTAAATTTTAGTGTTATCAACAGTTTCTGGTGGTGCCAAATGTTTTTGGAATCTTTATCCACTAGTGTTACTTCAGATCTAAAAAAAAAGAAATTTAAAGTGATGTAAAGAGATGAATACAATATCTATCTATCTATCTATCTATCTATCTATCTATCTATCTATCTATCTATCTATCTATCTATCTATCTATCTATCTATCTATCTATCTATCTATCTATCTATCTATCTATCTATCTATCTATCTATCTATCTATCTATCTATCTATCTATCTATCTATCTATCTATCTATCTATCTATCTATCTATCTATCTATCTATCTATCTATCTATCTATCTATCTATCTATCTATCTATCTATCTATCTATCTATCTATCTATCTATCTATCTATCTATCTATCTATCTATCTATCTATCTATCTATCTATCTATCTATCTATCTATCTATCTATCTATATATCTATCTATCTATCTATCTATCTATCTATCTATCTATCTATCTATCTATCTATCTATCTATCTATCTATCTATCTATCTATCTATCTATCTATCTATCTATTTATCTATCTATCTATCTATCTATCTATCTATACATATATATATATATATATATATATATATATATATATATATATATATATATAAGCAATTTGGGCTTAATAATTAATACTTTACTTTCGATTTAGCACAGAACCCACACTGCTATTATTTATATAATCTTGGTAAAAAGTACCGGTATTGACGAAATCTTCTATACCTTTCAACGCTGTATGCATGATTGTTTTTAACTAATAATGCTGAAAAAAATGAGATATCTTATGAGCCTGTCGCAAGGGATTTCAAGCCCCATGTACTCTTAAAGCCCATTAATATGCATTAAACATTTATCTACCTCACTGAAGGTAAAAACTATTACAGAAATGTAAGGGGATGTATTATTATTCACCATATATATGAATATATATATATATATATATATATATATATATATATATATACGAACAATCGTATTATAGCAAAATCAATAATGTTATGAAACAGTAATAATTGGCGGTCAAATCTAATCGGGAAACCGGTAACCATAAGCCTCTACCATCATGAAGACTAATGTAGGTAAAGCCTGGCAGTATTGATAGGGCGGCTACTTTGGACTAAAACACAACCACCAACGTAATAAAACATGGACATTGAAATCGAGAGAGTGAATGGGAAAGAGAACCACCGATTAGCCCTATGTTGTAGGGAATGAGAACCACCGTCTTGCCCAAAGGTGTAGGGAATGAGAACCACCGTCTTGCCCAAAGGTGTAAGGAATGAGAACCACCGTCTTGCCCAAAGGTGTAAGGAATGAGAACCACCATCTTTCTATGAGGTGTAAGGAATGAGAACCACCGTCATGCCCAAAGGTGTAAGGAATGAGAACCACCGTCTTGCCCAAAGGTGTAAGGAATGAGAACCACCGTCTTTCCCAAAGGTGTAAGGAATGAGAACCACCGTCTTGCCCAAAGGTGTAAGGAATGAGAACCACCGTCTTGCCCAAAGGAGTAAGGAATGAGAACCACCGTCTTTCCCAAAGGTGTAAGGAATGAGAACCAACGTCTTTCCCAAAGGTGTAATAAATGAGAACCACCGTCTTGCCAAAAGGTGTAAAAAATGAGAACCACCGCAAAGCCCTATGTTGTAAGGAATGAGAACCACCGCCTTTCCCAAAGGTGTAAGGAATGAGAACCACCGCCTTGCCTAAAGGTGTAGGGAATGAGAAACACCGCCTTGCCCAAAGGTGTAAGGAATGAGAACCACCGCCTTGCCCAAAGGTGTAGGGAATGAGAACTACCGCCTTGCCCAAAAGTGTAAGGAATGAGAACGACCGTCTTGCCCAAAGGTGTAAGGAATGAGAACCACCGTCTTGCCCAATGGTGTAAGGAATGAGAACCACCGCCTTGCCCAATGGTGTAAGGAATGAGAACCACCGCCTTGCCCAAAGGTGTAGGGAATGAGAACCACCGCCTTGCCCAAAGGTGTAAGGAATGAGAACCACCGTCTTGCCCAAAGGTGTAAGGAATGAGAACAACCGTCTTGCCCTATGTTGTAAGGAATGAGAACCACCGCATTGACCAAAGGTGTAAGGAATGAGAACCACCGTCTTGCCCAAAGGTGTAAGGAATGTGAACCACCGCTTTGCCCAAAGGTGTAAGGAATGAGAACCACCGTCTTGCCCAAAGGTGTAAGGAATGAGAACCACCGTCTTGCCCAAAGGTGTAAGGAATGAGAACCACCGTCTTGCCCAAAGGTGTAAGGAATGAGAACCACCATCTTGCCCAAAGGTGTAAGGAATGAAAACCACCGCCTTGCCCAAAGGTGTAAGGAATGAGAACCACCGCCTTGCCCAAAGGTGTAAATAATGAGAACCACCGCCTTTCCCAAAGATGTAAGGAATGAGAACCACCGCCTTACCCAAAATTGTAGGGAATGAGAACCACCGCCTTCCCCAAAGGTGTAAGGAAGGAGAACCACCGTCTTGCCCAAAGGTGTAAGGAATGAGAAACACCGCCTTGCCTAAAGGTGTAAGGAATGAGAACCACCGCTTTGCCCAAAGGTGTAGGGAATGAGAACCACCGCCTTGCCCAAAGGTGTAAGGAATGAGAACCACCGTCTTGCCCAAAGGTGTAAGGAATGAGAAACATCCCCTTGCCCAAAGGTGTAAGGAATGAGAACCACCGCCTTGCCCAAAGGTGTAGGGAATGAGAACCACCGCATTGCCTAAAGGTGTAGGGAATGATAACTACCGTCTTGCCCTATGTTGTAAGGAATGAGAACCACCGCCTTGCCCAAAGGTGTAAGGAATGAGAACCACCGCCTTTCCCAAAGGTGTAGGGAATGAGAACCACTGCATTGCCTAAAGGTGTAGGCAATGACAACTACCGTCTTGCCCTATGTTGTAAGGAATGAGAACCACCGTCTTGCCCAAAGGTGTAAGGAATGAGAACAACCGTCTTGCCCAAAGGTGTAAGGAATGAGAAACACCGCCTTGCCCAAAGGTGTAAGGAATGAGAACCACCGCCTTTCCCAAAGGTGTACTAAATGAGAACCACCGCATTGCCTAAAGGTGTAGGGAATGACAACTACCGTCTTGCCCTATGTTGTAAGGAATGAGAACCACCGTCTTGCCCAAAGGTGTAGGGAATGACAACCACCGTCTTGCCCTATGTTGTAAGGAATGAGAACCACCGTCTTGCCCAAAGGTGTAAGGAATGACAACCACCGCCTTGCCCTAAGGTGTAAGGAATGAGAACCACCGTCTTTCCCAAAGGTGTAAGACATGAGAACCACCGTCTTGCCCAAAGGTGTAAGGAATGAGAACCACCGCATTGCCCAAAGGTGTAAGGAATGAGAACCACCGTCTTGCCCAAAGGTGTAAGGAATGTGAACCACCGCATTGCCCAAAGGTGTAAGGAATGAGAACCACCGTCTTGCCCAAAGGTGTAAGGAATGAGAACCACCGTCTTGCCCAAAGGTGTAAGGGAATGAGAACCACCGTCTTGCCCAAAGGTGTAAGGAATGAGAACCACCGTCTTGCCCAAAGGTGTAAGGAATAAGAACCACCGTCTTGCTCAAAGGTGTAAGGAATGAGAACCACCGCCTTGCCCAAAGGTGTAAATAATGAGAACCACCGCCTTGCCCAAAGATGTAAGGAATGAGAACCACCGCCTTGCCCAAAATTGTAGGGAATGAGAACCACCGCCTTCCCCAAAGGTGTAAGGAAGGAGAACCACCGTCTTGCCCAAAGGTGTAAGGAATGAGAAACACCGCCTTGCCTAAAGGTGTAAGGAATGAGAACCACCGCTTTGCCCAAAGGTGTAGGGAATGAGAACCACCGCCTTGCCCAAAGGTGTAAGGAATGAGAACCACCGTCTTGCCCAAAGGTGTAAGACATGAGAACCACCGTCTTGCCCAAAGGTGTAGGGAATGAGAACCACCGCCTTGCCCAAAGGTGTAAGGAATGAGAACCACCGTCTTGCCCTATGTTGTAAGGAACGAGAACCACCGCATTGGCCAAAGGTGTAAGGAATGAGAACCACCGTCTTGCCCAAAGGTGTAGGGAATGAGAACCACGGCCTTGCCCAAAGGTGTAAGGAATGATAACCACCGCCTTGCCCAAAGGTGTAGGGAATGAGAACCACCGCATGGCCCAAAGGTGTAGAGAATGACAACCACCATCTTGCCCTATGTTGTAAGGAATGAGAACCACCGTCTTGCCCAAAGGTGTAAGGAATGAGAACCACCGCCTTGCCCAAAGGTGTAAGGAATGAGAACCACCGCCTTGCCCAAAGGTGTAGGGAATGAGAACCACCACCTTGCCCAAAGGTGTAAGGAATGAGAACCACCGTCTTGCCCAAAGGTGTAAGGAATGAGAACAACCGTCATGCCCTATGTTGTAAGGAATGAGAACCACCGCATTGCCCAAAGGTGTAAGGAATGAGAACCACCGTCTTGCCCAAAGGTGTAAGGAATGTGAACCACCGCTTTGCCCAAAGGTGTAAGGAATGAGAACCACCGTCTTGCCCAAAGGTGTAAGGAATGAGAACCACCGTCTTGCCCAAAGGTGTAAGGAAGGAGAACCACCGTCTTGCCCAAAGGTGTAAGGAATGAGAAACACCGCCTTGCCTAAAGGTGTAAGGAATGAGAACCACCGCTTTGCCCAAAGGTGTAGGGAATGAGAACCACCGCCTTGCCCAAAGGTGTAAGGAATGAGAACCACCGTCTTGCCCAAAGGTGTAAGGAATGAGAAACACCGACTTGCCCAAAGGTGTAAGGAATGAGAACCACCGCCTTGCCCAAAGGTGTAGGGAATGAGAACCACCGCATTGCCTAAAGGTGTAGGGAATGATAACTACCGTCTTGCCCTATGTTGTAAGGAATGAGAACCACCGCCTTGCCCAAAGGTGTAAGGAATGAGAACCACCGCCTTTCCCAAAGGTGTAGGGAATGAGAACCACCGCATTGCCTAAAGGTGTAGGGAATGACAACTACCGTCTTGCCCTATGTTGTAAGGAATGAGAACCACCGTCTTGCCCAAAGGTGTAAGGAATGAGAACCACCGTCTTGCCCAAAGGTGTAAGGAATGAGAAACACCGTCTTGCCCAAAGGTGTAAGGAATGAGAACCATCTCCTTTCCCAAAGGTGTACTAAATGAGAACCACCGCATTGCCTAAAGGTGTAGGGAATGACAACTACCGTCTTGCCCTATGTTGTAAGGAATGAGAACCACCGTCTTGCCCAAAGGTGTAGGGAATGACAACCACCGTCTTGCCCTATGTTGTAAGGAATGAGAACCACCGTCTTGCCCAAAGGTGTAGGGAATGACAACCACCGCCTTGCCCTAAGGTGTAAGGAATGAGAACCACCGTCTTTCCCAAAGGTGTAAGACATGAGAACCACCATCTTGCCCAAAGGTGTAAGGAATGAGAACAACCGTCATGCCCTATGTTGTAAGGAATGAGAACCACCGCATTGCCCAAAGGTGTAAGGAATGAGAACCACCGTCTTGCCCAAAGGTGTAAGGAATGTGAACCACCGCATTGCCTAAAGGTGTAGGGAATGATAACTACCGTCTTGCCCTATGTTGTAAGGAATGAGAACCACCGCCTTGCCCAAAGGTGTAAGGAATGAGAACCACCGCCTTTCCCAAAGGTGTAGGGAATGAGAACCACTGCATTGCCTAAAGGTGTAGGCAATGACAACTACCGTCTTGCCCTATGTTGTAAGGAATGAGAACCACCGTCTTGCCCAAAGGTGTAAGGAATGAGAACAACCGTCTTGCCCAAAGGTGTAAGGAATGAGAAACACCGCCTTGCCCAAAGGTGTAAGGAATGAGAACCACCGCCTTTCCCAAAGGTGTACTAAATGAGAACCACCGCATTGCCTAAAGGTGTAGGGAATGACAACTACCGTCTTGCCCTATGTTGTAAGGAATGAGAACCACCGTCTTGCCCAAAGGTGTAGGGAATGACAACCACCGTCTTGCCCTATGTTGTAAGGAATGAGAACCACCGTCTTGCCCAAAGGTGTAAGGAATGACAACCACCGCCTTGCCCTAAGGTGTAAGGAATGAGAACCACCGTCTTTCCCAAAGGTGTAAGACATGAGAACCACCGTCTTGCCCAAAGGTGTAAGGAATGAGAACCACCGCATTGCCCAAAGGTGTAAGGAATGAGAACCACCGTCTTGCCCAAAGGTGTAAGGAATGTGAACCACCGCATTGCCCAAAGGTGTAAGGAATGAGAACCACCGTCTTGCCCAAAGGTGTAAGGAATGAGAACCACCGTCTTGCCCAAAGGTGTAAGGAATGAGAACCACCGTCTTGCCCAAAGGTGTAAGGAATGAGAACCACCGTCTTGCCCAAAGGTGTAAGGAATAAGAACCACCGTCTTGCTCAAAGGTGTAAGGAATGAGAACCACCGCCTTGCCCAAAGGTGTAAATAATGAGAACCACCGCCTTGCCCAAAGATGTAAGGAATGAGAACCACCGCCTTGCCCAAAATTGTAGGGAATGAGAACCACCGCCTTCCCCAAAGGTGTAAGGAAGGAGAACCACCGTCTTGCCCAAAGGTGTAAGGAATGAGAAACACCGCCTTGCCTAAAGGTGTAAGGAATGAGAACCACCGCTTTGCCCAAAGGTGTAGGGAATGAGAACCACCGCCTTGCCCAAAGGTGTAAGGAATGAGAACCACCGTCTTGCCCAAAGGTGTAAGACATGAGAACCACCGTCTTGCCCAAAGGTGTAGGGAATGAGAACCACCGCCTTGCCCAAAGGTGTAAGGAATGAGAACCACCGTCTTGCCCTATGTTGTAAGGAACGAGAACCACCGCATTGGCCAAAGGTGTAAGGAATGAGAACCACCGTCTTGCCCAAAGGTGTAGGGAATGAGAACCACGGCCTTGCCCAAAGGTGTAAGGAATGATAACCACCGCCTTGCCCAAAGGTGTAGGGAATGAGAACCACCGCATGGCCCAAAGGTGTAGAGAATGACAACCACCATCTTGCCCTATGTTGTAAGGAATGAGAACCACCGTCTTGCCCAAAGGTGTAAGGAATGAGAACCACCGCCTTGCCCAAAGGTGTAAGGAATGAGAACCACCGCCTTGTCCAAAGGTGTAATGAATGAGAACCACCACCTTGCCCAAAGGTGTAAGGAATGAGAACCACCGTCTTGCCCAAAGGTGTAAGGAATGAGAACAACCGTCATGCCCTATGTTGTAAGGAATGAGAACCACCGCATTGCCCAAAGGTGTAAGGAATGAGAACCACCGTCTTGCCCAAAGGTGTAAGGAATGTGAACCACCGCTTTGCCCAAAGGTGTAAGGAATGAGAACCACCGTCTTGCCCAAAGGTGTAAGGAATGAGAACCACCGTCTTGCCCAAAGGTGTAAGGAAGGAGAACCACCGTCTTGCCCAAAGGGTGTAAGGAATGAGAAACACCGCCTTGCCTAAAGGTGTAAGGAATGAGAACCACCGCTTTGCCCAAAGGTGTAGGGAATGAGAACCACCGCCTTGCCCAAAGGTGTAAGGAATGAGAACCACCGTCTTGCCCAAAGGTGTAAGGAATGAGAAACACCGCCTTGCCCAAAGGTGTAAGGAATGAGAACCACCGCCTTGCCCAAAGGTGTAGGGAATGAGAACCACCGCATTGCCTAAAGGTGTAGGGAATGATAACTACCGTCTTGCCCTATGTTGTAAGGAATGAGAACCACCGCCTTGCCCAAAGGTGTAAGGAATGAGAACCACCGCCTTTCCCAAAGGTGTAGGGAATGAGAACCACCGCATTGCCTAAAGGTGTAGGGAATGACAACTACCGTCTTGCCCTATGTTGTAAGGAATGAGAACCACCGTCTTGCCCAAAGGTGTAAGGAATGAGAACCACCGTCTTGCCCAAAGGTGTAAGGAATGAGAAACACCGTCTTGCCCAAAGGTGTAAGGAATGAGAACCATCTCCTTTCCCAAAGGTGTACTAAATGAGAACCACCGCATTGCCTAAAGGTGTAGGGAATGACAACGACCGTCTTGCCCTATGTTGCTAAGGAATGAGAACCACCGTCTTGCCCAAAGGTGTAGGGAATGACAACCACCGTCTTGCCCTATGTTGTAAGGAATGAGAACCACCGTCTTGCCCAAAGGTGTAGGGAATGACAACCACCGCCTTGCCCTAAGGTGTAAGGAATGAGAACCACCGTCTTTCCCAAAGGTGTAAGACATGAGAACCACCATCTTGCCCAAAGGTGTAAGGAATGAGAACAACCGTCATGCCCTATGTTGTAAGGAATGAGAACCACCGCATTGCCCAAAGGTGTAAGGAATGAGAACCACCGTCTTGCCCAAAGGTGTAAGGAATGTGAACCACCGCATTGCCTAAAGGTGTAAGGAATGAGAACCACCGTCTTGCCCAAAGGTGTAAAGAATGAGAACCACCGTCTTGCCCAAAGGTGTAAGGAATGAGAACCACCGTCTTGCCCAAAGGTGTAAGGAATGAAAACCACCGCCTTGCCCAAAGGTGTAAGGAATGAGAACCACCGCCTTGCCCAAAGGTGTAAATAATGAGAACCACCGCCTTGCCCAAAGATGTAAGGAATGAGAACCACCGCCTTGCCCAAAATTGTAGGGAATGAGAACCACCGCCTTCCCCAAAGGTGTAAGGAAGGAGAACCACCGTCTTGCCCAAAGGTGTAAGGAATGAGAAACACCGCCTTGCCGAAAGGTGTAAGGAATGAGAACCACCGCTTTGCCCAAAGGTGTAGGGAATGAGAACCACCGCCTTGCCCAAAGGTGTAAGGAATGAGAACCACCGTCTTGCCCAAAGGTGTAAGGAATGAGAAACACCGCCTTGCCCAAAGGTGTAAGGAATGAGAACCACCGCCTTGCCCAAAGGTGTAGGGAATGAGAACCACCGCATTGCCTAAAGGTGTAGGGAATGATAACTACCGTCTTGCCCTATGTTGTAAGGAATGAGAACCACCGCCTTGCCCAAAGGTGTAAGGAATGAGAACCACCGCCTTTCCCAAAGGTGTAGGGAATGAGAACCACCGCATTGCCTAAAGGTGTAGGGAATGACAACTACCGTCTTGCCCTATGTTGTAAGGAATGAGAACCACCGTCTTGCCCAAAGGTGTAAGGAATGAGAACCACCGTCTTGCCCAAAGGTGTAAGGAATGAGAAACACCGCCTTGCCCAAAGGTGTAAGGAATGAGAACCATCGCCTTTCCCAAAGGTGTACTAAATGAGAACCACCGCATTGCCTAAAGGTGTAGGGAATGACAACCACCGTCTTGCCCTATGTTGTAAGGAATGAGAACCACCGTCTTGCCCAAAGGTGTAGGGAATGACAACCACCGTCTTGCCCTATGTTGTAAGGAATGAGAACCACCGTCTTGCCCAAAGGTGTAGGGAATGACAACCACCGCCTTGCCCTAAGGTGTAAGGAATGAGAACCACCGTCTTTCCCAAAGGTGTAAGACATGAGAACCACCGTCTTGCCCAAAGGTGTAGGGAATGAGAACCACCGCCTTGCCCAAAGGTGTAAGGAATGAGAACCACCGTCTTGCCCTATGTTGTAAGGAACGAGAACCACCGTCTTGCCCAAAGGTGTAAGGAATGTGAACCACCGCATTGCCTAAAGGTGTAAGGAATGAGAACCACCGTCTTGCCCAAAGGTGTAAGGAATGAGAACCACCGTCTTCCCCAAAGGTGTAAGGAATGAGAACCACCGTCTTGCCCAAAGGTGTAAGGAATGAGAACCACCGTCTTGCCCAAAGGTGTAAGGAATGAAAACCACCGCCTTGCTCAAAGGTGTAAGGAATGAGAACCACCGCCTTGCCCAAAGGTGTAAATAATGAGAACCACCGCCTTGCCCAAAGATGTAAGGAATGAGAACCACCGCCTTGCCCAAAATTGTAGGGAATGAGAACCACCGCCTTCCCCAAAGGTGTAAGGAAGGAGAACCACCGTCTTGCCCAAAGGTGTAAGGAATGAGAAACACCGCCTTGCCTAAAGGTGTAAGGAATGAGAACCACCGCCTTGCCCAAAGGTGTAAATAATGAGAACCACCGCCTTGCCCAAAGATGTAAGGAATGAGAACCACCGCCTTGCCCAAAATTGTAGGGAATGAGAACCACCGCCTTCCCCAAAGGTGTAAGGAAGGAGAACCACCGTCTTGCCCAAAGGTGTAAGGGAATGAGAAACACCGCCTTGCCTAAAGGTGTAAGGAATGAGAACCACCGCTTTGCCCAAAGGTGTAGGGAATGAGAACCACCGCCTTGCCCAAAGGTGTAAGGAATGAGAACCACCGTCTTGCCCAATGGTGTAAGGAATGAGAAACACCGCCTTGCCCAAAGGTGTAAGGAATGAGAACCACCGCCTTGCCCAAAGGTGTAGGGAATGAAAACCACCGCATTGCCTAAAGGTGTAGGGAATGATAACTACCGTCTTGCCCTATGTTGTAAGAAATGAGAACCACCGCCTTGCCCAAAGGTGTAAGGAATGAGAACCACCGCCTTTCCAAAGGGGTAGGGAATGAGAACCACCGCATTGCCTAAAGGTGTAGGGAATGACAACTACCGTCTTGCCCTATGTTGTAAGGAATGAGAACCACCGTCTTGCCCAAAGGTGTAAGGAATGAGAACCACCGTCTTGCCCAAAGGTGTAAGGAATGAGAAACACCGCCTTGCCCAAAGGTGTAAGGAATGAGAACCACCGCCTTTCCCAAAGGTGTACTAAATGAGAACCACCGCATTGCCTAAAGGTGTAGGGAATGACAACTACCGTCTTGCCCTATGTTGTAAGGAATGAGAACCACCGTCTTGCCCAAAGGTGTAGGGAATGACAACCACCGTCTTGCCCTATGTTGTAAGGAATGAGAACCACCGTCTTGCCCAAAGGTGTAGGGAATGACAACCACCGCCTTGCCCTAAGGTGTAAGGAATGAGAACCACCGTCTTTCCCAAAGGTGTAAGACATGAGAACCACCATCTTGCCCAAAGGTGTAGGGAATGATAACCACCGCCTTGCCCAAAGGTGTAAGGAATGAGAACCACCGTCTTGCCCTATGTTGTAAGGAACGAGAACCACCGCATTGGCCAAAGGTGTAAGGAATGAGAACCACCGTCTTGCCCAAAGGTGTAGGGAATGAGAACCACGGCCTTGCCCAAAGGTGTAAGGATTGATAACCACCGCCTTGCCCAAAGGTGTAAGGAATGAGAACCACCGCATTGCCCAAAGGTGTAGAGAATGACAACCACCATCTTGCCCTATGTTGTAAGGAATGAGAACCACCGTCTTGCCCAAAGGTGTAAGGAATGAGAACCACCGCCTTGCCCAAAGGTGTAAGGAATGAGAACCACCGCCTTGTCCAAAGGTGTAATGAATGAGAACCACCACCTTGCCCAAAGGTGTAAGGAATGAGAACCACCGTCTTGCCCAAAGGTGTAAGGAATGAGAACAACCGTCATGCCCTATGTTGTAAAGAATGAGAACCACCGCTTTGCCCAAAGGTGTAAGGAATGAGAACCACCGTCTTGCCCAAAGGTGTAAGGAATGAGAACCACCGTCTTGCCCAAAGGTGTAAGGAATGAAAACCACCGCCTTGCTCAAAGGTGTAAGGAATGAGAACCACCGCCTTGCCCAAAGGTGTAAATAATGAGAACCACCGCCTTGCCCAAAGATGTAAGGAATGAGAACCACCGCCTTGCCCAAAATTGTAGGGAATGAGAACCACCGCCTTCCCCAAAGGTGTAAGGAAGGAGAACCACCGTCTTGCCCAAAGGTGTAAGGAATGAGAAACACCGCCTTGCCTAAAGGTGTAAGGAATGAGAACCACCGCTTTGCCCAAAGGTGTAGGGAATGAGAACCACCGCCTTGCCCAAAGGTGTAAGGAATGAGAACCACCGTCTTGCCCAAAGGTGTAAGGAATGAGAAACACCGCCTTGCCGAAAGGTGTAAGGAATGAGAACCACCGCCTTGCCCAAAGGTGTAGGGAATGAGAACCACCGCATTGCCTAAAGGTGTAGGGAATGATAACAACCGTCTTGCCCTATGTTGTAAGGAATGAGAACCACCGCCTTGCCCAAAGGTGTAAGGAATGAGAACCACCGCCTTTCCCAAAGGTGTAGGGAATGAGAACCACCGCATTGCCTAAAGGTGTAGGGAATGACAACTACCGTCTTGCCCTATGTTGTAAGGAATGAGAACCACCGTCTTGCCCAAAGGTGTAAGGAATGAGAACCACCGTCTTGCCCAAAGGTGTAAGGAATGAGAAACACCGCCTTGCCCAAAGGTGTAAGGAATGAGAACCACCGCCTTTCCCAAAGGTGTACTAAATGAGAACCACCGCATTGCCTAAAGGTGTAGGGAATGACAACCACCGTCTTGCCCAAAGGTGTAAGGAATGAGAACCACCGTATTTCCCAAAGGTGTAGGGAATGAGAACCACCGCATTGCCCAAAGGTGTAGGGAATGACAACCACCGTCTTGCCCTATATTGTTAGGCATGAGAACCACCGTCTTGCCCAAAGGTGTAGGGAATGACAACCACCATCTTGCCCTATGTTGTAAGGAATGAGAACCACCGTCTTGCCCAAAGGTGTAGGGAATGACAACCACCGTCTTGCCCTATGTTGTAAGGATTTAGAACCTCCGTCTTGCCCAAAGGTGTAGGGAATGACAACCACCGTCTTGCCCAAAGGTGTAAGGAATGAGAATTACCGTCTTGCCCTATGTTGTAAGGAATGAGAACCACCGCATTGCCCAAAGGTGTAAGGAATGAGAACCACCGTCTTTCCCAAAGGTTTTAAGGAATGAGAACCACCGTCTTGCCCAAAGGTGTAAGGAATGAGAACCACCGTCTTGCCCTATGTTGTAAGGAATGAGAACCACCGCCTTGCCCAAAGGTGTAAGACATGAGAACCACCGCCTTGCCCAAAGGTGTAAGGAATGAGAACCACCGCCTTGCCCAAAGGTGTAGGGAATGAGAACCACCGCATTGCCCAAAGGTGTAGGGAATGACAATTACCGTCTTGCCCTATGTTGTAAGGAATGAGAACCACCGCCTTGCCCAAAGGTGTAGGGAATGACAACCACCGTCTTGCCCTATGTTGTAAGGAATGAGAACCACCGTCTTGCCCAAAGATGTAGGGAATGACAACCACCGTCTTGCCCAAAGGTGTAGGGAATGACAACCACCGTCTTGCCCTATGTTGTAAGGAATGAGAACCACCGTTGTGGCAGTTTTTGTTGGATAAAGTGAATCACCATCGTGCACCATGTTGTGGGGAATTAGAACCACCACCATAATCGTTAGTTGTGAGGTATGATGACCACCGTCGCATCTGATGTTGGCTAGAGGATAATCGCCATGATTGTTTTTGTGAAAGAGCTGTTTTTTTTTTAAATGATGTCCATAAAACATCATGAAAACTCAACATATGTGATTTGCAGAAGGTTGCTTAACTAGGAACTCTGTCCATATAAAGAAAATCAAAACAAACCAAATAATCCCCTGGTCCACAGAATACACCCAGATATTATGCTTTCTTACAAAAAAAATAACAAATTATACCAAAAAGTGGAAATTAGGCCATGTTTTTAGAAACGAAAAATCTTACGTGAAAACGGCGATGAGAATATTCAAGAGCAAAATGACTTCCACTATCACATATAGTCCTTGTATTAGGAACATAACAGTTGCCCCAAAATCTTTTGGACAATAGTTCCCAGTGATACTTTTGTTGGTGTCAGAACTGTTGTTACACTCGTCACCTAGAACGAATCCATGTTTGATTTAAGTCTAACTATGTTGTTTTCATACATTTGCACTTATGTATTCTATAAATTGTTATTGCTATTGTGCTATTTATACTTTGAAGCATATCAGCGTTAATTGCTTTTAAGAGAGGTAAGAGGGAAAAAAAGAGCCCTTTAATGTTATTAAAAATGTCATGTCACACGTAAGTAAAAAGAATTATATATTTGACTAGCTCTACCCTGCAAAACCTTTGCATAGAGTTATATCCCCTTAGGCTTGATCGGTAGCTATGTTTTATTTAATTTCGGGCAGATCCGATATTTTCATGATTGTATATTAAACTTTAATACTGTTGTATTAATTCTTTACTTTCCATTTAACGCAGAACCCAAATCGCTTTCATATATATATATATATATATATATATATATATATATATATATATTATTTTTGAAGGAATTCTAATTGAAAACGGATAAGATAGTCTGCATTTATGTTATAAAATTGATACATTTTGCTAAACAATGTCTAGCATTTTTAAGTTATAAAATTACAAATATATTATGGAAAAAGTTCATGAGATAAGAATAAACTATTGGTTACACATAATTTATCTATATAAATATTTTCCTTCTCTGCTGTAGATCGAAAGTAAGAATATTGTTTTCAGTTTAAATTTTAAGGGCATATTGCCTTCGTCACGATTGGATACATTATTTTATTACTCATAACATAACATAAATAGACCCATATAATTACATTAACCTATTCCAAAATAACAAAAAAGTTAAATTATGGTATATCTCTATGCAAAGGTTAAGCAGGGTACAGCTAATGTTATTTTATTACAACTGAAAAGGTGGATTTACTGCTTAATTATATAATAATGTCACCTATTAAATTTACATTGTTACATGCCTTTCTTATATTGATATATGCCTTTCTAACATTGTCACATGACTTTTTTTACATTGTTACATGCATTTCTTACATTGTTACATACCTTTTTTACATTGTTACATGCCTTTCTTACATTGTTACATGCCTTTCTTACATTGTTACATTCCTTTCTTACATTGTTTCATGCCTTTTTTACATTGTTACATGCCTTTCTTACATTGTTACATGCCTTTCTTACATTGTTACATGCCTTTCTTACATTGTTACATACCTTTCTTACATTGTTACATACCTTTTTTACATTGTTTCATACCTTTTTTACATTGTTACACGCCTTTCTAAAAAGTAGAATGCTAATTCAAGATGAGGACGTACAGTGGTTTTGGAGAATTTAGTTAATATTTGGGGGTCCCATACAAAAAATACCTAAAAAATGTTAGAATTGATGGAAGGTAACTTGTACTGGAAAGTACATTTGGCATTGGGGCAATAAGCCGTTTTCTAATTTTAACAATGTAAATTGACACATTAAATAAAATGAAATGAAATGTTTTCTTAACTTCCCTATCGTTTTTTTTATTAACTTATCCTGAGATTTCACTGACCTTTCAACTCATCCATTAAAAATTCACCAAAAATTGCCCAAGATGGTCTTTTCACAATATGAAGCATCATTGATTCATTTATTTCAGAGTTGGGGTACAACAGAGATTGAGATGTGACGGCGAATGCGAAGAAAAATACGAAGATGATGAAGATAAATTTAAGGAGTAGAAGCCCCTGAAACATGAACATTTTATACATACATTTAAATTGTTATAAAAGAGAAGATTATAGCATTTGAAACACGATATTTTTTTGTTTACATTTACACTAAGCTGGTTGATCAAGTTATAAATAGACGCAATAGTTTACACAAAAAAAACAAAACAAAAACAACAACAACAAATATAAACTAGTTCATGAAAGAAGATTTACATTGTATGGCTACTAAATGTACCGCTTATATAATGTGTAAATAAAAAAAAAACAGCATCTTAAGCCTGTTCCATTCTGGAAACAGGACGTGTTAGCGCATTTTCGTGTTATGTATCAGTACGTATGTTAGCTTTCAGTAAATATTTGTACATTATGGAAATGTTTATAAATTCAATTGTGTAATGCATTTATCTGAAAAAAATATTAAAAAGACGTTTCTTTATATTTGAAAAAAAAATATTTTCTCTTAAATCTAAATACAAGTGGTTTGTGGTTACTGAAATAGGACTCATAATTGAAACTTTCTAAATTGTAGTCATTTAATCGTTTGAAAACTCCGTCAATCGTTGTTTGATAAATTGTTCTTGCCAATCTTGTTTCACTTCCGTTGACTAACCCATTCATTTGGTGTAAGGTGTAGAATAGGGCCATGAAAATGACATTATTATTAATATAGCTTGTATAGTAAAAAACGGTAAAAACACTGATGCCCAGCCATCAGAGGAATGGCAGGTCAAGACCTACAAAAAGATATATACATCATGGGTCTAGGACTTATGGTTGCTGAGATCTAGGGTGATGACAGACAGACAGACGGACAAAAAGGGGACAATAGTGCATTCGACTTCTTGAAAATGCGCTAACAACTAGTGTTGCTCAGATTTAATACCGTTCAGCTGACTACATAATCAACATCGATTTAAAAAAAAAATAACATCAAGAATGGCTTCAGAGATATCCATCTTTCTAAACTAACTACTTTCAGTATAGTGAGTAATGACCGAGTGGTGTAGATACTCGATTGACGACATGGGAGTCATAGTTTCCATCCTCGATGAGAACCATATACTTTTTTCCAGTTGAAATTTGGCGCAAAGTCGTCCTACAAGTCCACCCAGCTTTAAATAAGTACCTGACTTAAGTTGGGGAAGTAACTGCGGCTGTGCGTTGTGCTAACCATACAATCTTTTCATATAAGGAGGTTAAAGAAACAGATGAATCATACACGTCATCTGGCCCGGCCGCACGTTAGGGAACTCTACTTTACTACCTATATACTTATCCGTTAACGTATTTTTTTAGACCTTAGCTATATCAAGATATACTATGTTGACAATAGTAGTTGTATTCTTACCAACTTTGATATGATAACCAGCTTTGGTCCCAGAAAACGAAAGAGGTAGCAGTATTCTAAAGTGGCTATGCAGTATACAACGAAATTTATTATGAAAAGTAATCGGGTATAATCCATGTAATGAGTGTTGTCTTTAAAGAAGTTCGCGATAAGTCTGATGAAGTTAAATACAATGTAGGATACAACACACCCGAAGTTCCACCAGGTGAAAAAATATAATCGCAGTGGATTTGATTTGAACTGCAAAAGAAGAAAAATAAATCCGCATAGTGAAATGAAATTAATAAAAATTCTGTATTTTAAAAAAAAAAAGTTATCACAATATTTTTATTAAGTTGGTTCATAGATTCCAGATATAAAAGTAAATGGTAAATTTGAAAAAAACTGATAAGGATAAATATGAGCTAAAATGAAATAACTGGGATTAGACTGCTATATATTTTTACTATCTTAATACCTAATTTTGGCTTCAATTGTTTTTCGGCACCCATGTGCAAATGAAGGTTGCGATAGATGCTAAGTCCATTTTGACAGACTTCTTTTAGCAGTAATTACAGCTTTTAAAGCCTGGCTTAAGAATTAAATTAAGGCCAGACATCCTAGGTCGCCAAGGTAATTTTCAACGAATGTATACCACATGACTCAAACACATTATTCATTCTATAGTTGTTTTTTCGAAGCCCATGGAATCAAAATATTGAAATGTTCATTGTAGTAGTTAAAATTTAATCTTTACACTTAATTCAGAAAACGATGCCAA
Organism: Bulinus truncatus; assembly: GCA_021962125.1. NCBI lineage: Eukaryota > Metazoa > Mollusca > Gastropoda > Planorbidae > Bulinus > Bulinus truncatus. The sequence continues at coordinate 5,383,642 of JAGDYQ010000035.1, forward strand.
ATGCTTAGCATTAAAAAAAATAAACTCTCTTTACACACCATCCAATAAGTATTTGAACCCATTAATACTTTGAAAAAGACATAATTTAACAGGCACAGGCATCAGGTGAGTACAACAGGTCTTTACCCTTAAGCCCGACATTTGTGGGGCTCATCAAATTCAAATTTTGTCCACTTCCATGTATATCCATTTTTTTTTTAGCTAAACTTTGTATCCTTTAATATGTCTCTATTCTACTCTTCGAGCTGCAACTGGGATAAATCCACCTTTTTGTTCAAGCATACATTATAACAAATACAATATCTGCCAACTGAGTTCAGGTGTGTTATCTTCGCATACCTGATTAATACACTCCAAAAAGTATGTAACATTCCATAAGAATATCAAAGTTTCCTCCAGATAACTGAATTGATCCACTTTCAGAGTTGATATAAAGAAATGAGAATACAGTAGCAGGAATGTCACATGACCAATCTGTAAAATTGAAAATTATCTGTTGTTAATAAAAAAAAAAGAAGGAGTGTCGATGCAATTACATGACAACTTTTCCTACACCTGCTGTGCTGTTAGCTTTAGATAATAACTTTATTCTTATGAAAAATGTTCCGAATCCAAAACGTCAAGTTATAAATCTTTTTTTTTTTTAATGATATGAAATGCACGGCTGAGCTGCTGAATTCTTTGAGTTCAGCCGCAAATAATTCAGCTGCAAATAATTCAGTCGCAATAATTCAGCCGCAATAATACTAAGATGAAAAAATAATGATGATTTTTCGTATGATTCTGTTATTTTTTATTCATTGATTTCTCCGTATCAAAACTGTACGAAGCTAATGTTTTCATACTAAAACTATCTATCCATAGGTCTTTTGCATATGTTATAACTTACAATTTGATCAAAACGTATCCAGCTAGCACAATATACTTCTTGGATGATGTCTTTCTAACAATGATCATTCTAAACATTTCTATATAATGACTTCAGCCTCTACTAGTATCATATATTGGGAAGACTTTTCATTCTATCTAGTAATTAACAAGGAAACCACTATATCATACGTTAGTTGACATACAAGATTGCCAATGTACACTAAATAAAGGTGCTTTACAACACACGCAATTTTTACTACAGACTATATAAAACGATCGTGTCTTATTTAAGGCTTAATTGTTTCAGTTTAACGTAAAGCTTAAAAGAATAAAACGTTTTTCCGTACGTATCGCTGGTTTTCAATGTTAGGGAAACAGAGTGTCCAAAGATTTGAACATATTAATAGACATATCTAAATAATAATTTGATAACAAATTAATGGACTTATCTAAATAATAATTTGATAACAAATTAATAGACTTATCTAAATAATAATTTGATAACAAATTAATAGACTTATCTAAATAATAATTTGAAAACAAATTAATAGACTTATCTAAATAATAATTTGATAACAAATTAATAGACTTATCTAAATAATAATTTGATAACAAATTAATAGACTTATCTAAATAATAATTTGATAACAAATTAATGGAATTATCTAAATAATAATTTGATAACAAATTGATGGAATTATCTGAATAATAATTTGATAACATATTGATGGACTTATCTGAATAATAATTTGATAACATATTGATGGACTTATCTGAATAATAATTTGATAACATATTGATGGACCTATTCTGACTAATGATTTGATAGCATATTGATGGAAGTATCTGACTAATGATTTGATAACATATTGATGGACTTATCTGACTAATGATTTGATAACATATTGATGGAAGTATCTGACTAATGATTTGATAACATATTGATGGACTTATCTGACTAATGATTTGATAACATATTGATGGAAGTATCTGACTATTGATTTGATAACATATTTATGGATTTATCTGACTAATAATTTGATAACATATTAATGGACTTATCTGACTAATAATTTGATAACATATTGATGGACTTATCTGATCAACGATTTGATAACATATTAATGGACATATCTGACTAATAATTTGATAAACATATTGATGGACTTATCTGATCAATGATTTGATAACATATTGATGGACTGATCTGACTAATGATTTGATAACATAATGATGGACCTATCTTACTAATATTTTGGTAAATATATTGATGGACAGATTTAAATAATAATTTGATAACATATTTATTGTGTTTCTGCCTAATAATTTGTTAAATCAAATATCTATTTTTAAAATGATCTTTATATAACTACTTACGAAACATAGACGCAGTTATTAATCTAGTAGATAAACATTTCTTGATTCTGTATTTAATGTCTCTAAAAAAAGTTGTTTATCATGTTAAAAATAAGAAAAAATGATATACATATGTCGTGGTGATGCGCTGAGAAAAACTAGACGCGGTGGCAGATAATCAAAAGGCTCAGAGTTCGAGACTCAGTAATTAAAAACCCTGTTCTCCCTGATGTCTATAAGTTATCCCGGCTGGTACCAGACATTTGTAAGGAAACATAACGGCAGAATGGCATAGTTCTAGCCACATACTTATTACAGCGTTTGACAAAGAAACAGATGAAATCAAATTCCATGGTTTGTAAAGCATCTATAACAAAAACTAAATTTTAACGAGAATAAGAATGGCAAAAAAAATAAAACAAGAAAAGAAACTAAATGATTAATAAATTTCTTGGTAATTAACAAATAAACATTTGTATTGTTTAAAAAATAAAAAAAACCAAGCACAAATAACTGGATGGAATAAAATTGATATTATCTATCTATTCATCTATCTATCTATCTATCTATCTATCTATCTATCTATCTATCTATCTATCTATCTATCTATCTATCTATCTATCTATCTATCTATTTATCTATCTATCTATCTATCTATCTATCTATCTATCTATCTATCTATCTGTCAAAGAAAGGTCGTATGAAAAGCAGATTAGTTGATGTGTCAATTTATTCTCCAAACGACCACCTCGATTAAGGGAAATGCATGTAATAAATATATGCATATGTTAAAAATATATATATATAAATATATATATTAGAG